>JAMPIV010013512.1:0-180731 GCA_024509875.1 Oreohelix idahoensis
TTTTCATTAATCTTGTTTTAGTTTGAAAGTGCAGTGATTTAAGCTTCACTATGACCATTGTGTAAAGAGTTGAAATGCTTCTATCATATTTCAAGGTTAAAGCCTTCCTTGGTGAAAATGTAACAAAAATATCTTTAAATGGTCCTTAAAAAATGCTGTTTGTTCTAAAGTGTGTTACAACCTGGCAGTCTTAGATTTTAAAATAAGGAAATTTTGTGTTCTCACTGTTTGAGTATGTCAGTTAACAATGATACACGAAGTGTGAGTGATCTACTGTAAGTCCTTTGATCTTGTGGATTTTTCTACATTTCAAGAACTGCCTTATTTCATACCATTATGTCCAAGATGGCCATGTGTAGTTCCAGGGGGTCTCTGAGGAGATAAAAAATAGAAAGGGACTATTTCTCTTCCCCCCCCCCCCCCCCCAAGGCGTGTCATAAAGGACAAAAAGTATGAGCTGCTGTATGGTGCTGGCAACCTCATCAAATAAAAAGATTTGCTACAGAAGCCACCCCTACAGGAACTTGTGCTTCAGCATCTGTGGTTATGGCTCCATAAGGAGTGAAAGAGATGATGATGATGTTCATGCAGAAATAGCATCAGTCATGAGATTTCATGTCATTTGTTGTGAAAGAAATATATTTTATCTGTAAAGATTATGAAAGATTTGTGAACCATTCCAACTGATAAGATTATATTACTGCAATTTATTATTTATACACTTTTGTCCCTCACTGCGAAAGATCTTGAAAGTTGTTTGAGAGGAGCTGCGCAGATGAAAGAGGTAATCCCATAGCAGATACTGCCATAAGGGAGTGAAGTGTTCAGGATTCTAGGTCCAAACCTAGGGAAACCCGAGGCCTGTAAACAGTAAATAGTTTTCAGGCACTCTTGAGAAATAAAGTAGAAAACTAGACAACAGAAAAACAACAGATGTGAGAGGCTTACCGGGGAATTGAACCCAGGACCTTTCGGGCAACACCACTACCTAGCTACGGAAGCGAATCATATTATCCTCCCTGCCATCTAGGCACCAGTATACTAGGTCCAGCTTTTTTTTTACAAAGTGGGGTGACCACTTCCCTTTCTCGCCGCATTTGCCTTCCCTAGCTCTTGAGCATTTACAGCTGGATAGACTTGAGCAAGCTGCTACAAGGTTTCGATCCTGGAACCCAGTAATTTTGCGCAGAAAAGCCAGTGCTCTGACTGCTTAGCCAGTCGGATGCTCAAGAGAAGCTTATAAATAATTTTAATTAAAAATGATTAGTTCGAATGTCATGTTTGTGCTATTTTTTATAATTTGTAGGTTTTCAGTTCCCGAATGTTTAAAAAAATCCCGTTACTATTTTTCTTTTTAAAAAAAAAAAAAAAAAAAATCTTTTAACACTTTAGTGTCCTCTCCACTCACTTGATAGATCTACACTTACAGAATTCAAATAACTTGTTTTTCACATGGTTAATGTATTTGTTTAATAAATAAATTATTTGATCCTGACATTTATGATTTTAAATTTTGTTCCATGTTACAAGTCTTGTGAATGAAAGTAGTTTGTCTTTTCATGCACTCATTCTGCTTTTGTGTTGTCATTAATTTATGTTCACTCATATAATTATGCAAACTTGTTGCCTGTTATATATTTGTACAAAGTTTGTAAGGCTTTCATTTATTTCCAAGTTTATGTTTGTTTGATATTTTAAATTTTTATTTATTTTTTTTTTTACCGTACGCCCGCTATTACTCGTGGCGAGAATCTCCGGTTAGTATATCTAACCTGAGACTGATTTTTAAGTGAGTATCCCTTTTTTCCCTGTACAATGACAGGTGTCCACTCGCCTTTCAGGCAGATACTCGCCGTCTTCAGAGGGCACCCATTAGAGCTTGGTCGGCTCAGGAGCCGCCAGTCCCTGATTGACGACACTCCTTCAAATGTTTTCGCCCAGGGCTCGAATTAATCAAGTCCAAATCATAGTCTGGATGATGCGCCAGACAACAGAGGGCAGTCCAAGAGGAATAAGATGGACTACAATTTAAGATCTGGAATATGCAGATGACATTGCACAACTAACAAATTCACATCAACACATCCAGGAAAAAATGGATAGACTTAATAAGTATAGCCAGCAGGTGGGCTTGAACATCAATCTAAAGACAGAGGTCATGACGCTCAATGTGAGAAACCCTGAGCTCATATGAGTAAGGAATCAGCAACTGGAACAGACAGACACCTTCACATACCTAGGTTGCATAGTAACACCAGACGGCGGAGCAAGCAAAGACAGAAACAACAGAATGAACAAAGCAAGAACAGCCTTTTTTAATCTAACATCTGGAAGTCCTCTCAGTACAGCACAAAATTAAGATTATATCAGAGCTCTGTGCTTCTCTATGGTGTGGAATGCTGGAGAGTTACGGAGAAGGAAATGTCGAAATTGTCCTCTTTTCACACAACATGCCTAAGAAAAATTCTCTGAATCTTTTGGATGAATACCATCACCAACCAAGATCTGCTTACTCAGAGCAAGCAAGAGGACATGCACACCATCATAGCTGGCAGACGCTGGAGCTGGGTTGGCCATGTCCTCAGAAGAGACCCCGATGCCATCACAAGAACAGCTATGCTATGGACCCCTGAAGGAAAACGAAAGAGAGGCTGACCAAAAACAACTTGGCGGAGGACTGTGGAGGCTGAGATTCAAAGAATGAACCAGAGTTGGGGCACTGTACGAAGGATGGCCATTGACCGAGCAAAGTGGACTCAATTTGTTGTTGCCCTACAAGACGCCACCAGGCGTTATGGCCACTGACTGCTTCGACGGTCAGCGGCTAAGGGTCAAAGAAGAAGAAGAAGTCCCGGTCAACGACACATCTTCAAATGTCCTCGCCCGGGCTTGAACCTGGATCACCAGATCGCCAGCGCAATGTGATAACCATTACACCAGCGCGGCTCCCGGTTTGTTGAAAACAAAACAAACTAATGAACAGATACATCCGAAAGGTAAAGGCAAAACTGCTTTTGTACAAAATTTATTATTTTTACTCATGATACACAGTTAATTCATTCATGCGGTGCTGGTTTGTATAAGTATGGCAGCTTAAAAAATCATTTCATGAGAAAATAAGTCAGTAGCACTGGCTATCTCTTGAGCTGAAGGATATTTAGTATTAATATAGTGCACATACTGAAATTTTTTATTTTTTTTTCGTACGCCCGCTAATACTCGAGGTGAAATCTCAGGTTATTATTTATGTCTAACCTGACATTGATTTTACGTGAGTATCCCTTTATTTCTTGTACAGAGACAGGTGTCCCTCGCCATTCAGGCAAATACTCGCCAATTTCGGAGGTACCCATTGCAGCTGGGTCGGCTCAGGAGCCGCCAGTCCCTGGTCGACGACACTCCTTCAAATGTCCTCGCCAGGTCTCGAGTTAATCCAGTCCAAATCCCGGTCGACGAAAAATCCTCAAATGCCGTCGCCCGGGTTTGATCCTGTATCACCCGGTCGCCAGAGCGGTGTTGTAACCACTACGCTAGCGCGGCTCCCTACTGAAATGATGAAAGTTATTTGTGAGTATATACTGAAATGATCTAGAAGATAGACTTGGTGAAGTTATATACTCACAAATACAGATATAAACAGAGGATATAACTTTGAAAATTAACTCAGGCTTCTTTTTATTCAAAAAGTATATGGTTATTGTACAAAAAAATTAGAAAAAATATCACCCTTATATTAAATATAAATAAGACCAAGAAAAACTGCACTTTCTGGACAATGACTGATAACATTTTTTTTGGAATGGATGAAAACTGATGATGTAGGAGCAGATTAGAAAGGGGTACATTATTAAGCAACGTTACCAAAAAAAAAATTTTTAATGGTAAATTGTGACGCTTGTGTGACATGATGTTAAAATTGTTCATTCTTGTGTGCTTATACAGAACTGAAGATTTATGGCATGTTCACCGCTGTGCAAGTGAAGTAAAGAGCCAATGCTAACAAGCTGTCAAATAAGACAAGACTAAAGTAGCTATCTGCCAGCACCACAAGGTAGTCCGTTTTATGGAACATTCAGGGTTAAAAAGGTTCAGGAAAACCTCAAAAACACAAGAACATAACTAGAAGATGGTGTAAGGCTTGGAACTGGCCCCTATAGACTCCTCTGCTCAAGACAGCTTGGAGATGACTGGCTAAATGCCAATGCTCTGTAGGGTTGGAAGCTGAAAGGCAAAGATAAATGTAGAAGTTCTGGTGAGGTTTAGACAGGTCTTGCTGCTCTGCTAGCCACAGATTATAACATCAAAAATGAAGATAATCTCATGCTTAATACAGTGAAAATTTAGAACATGTAAGAGCCTAATTACTTGGTCAAAAACAAAATTTGTAAAGAATTTTATGTACATCTTTGTGAAGCCTCTTTCTGCAAAATTTAGGTAGAAAGTAATTTTGCAAATAAGCAAGATAATGGATATGCTTGAAATATAAAGGTTTTCAAATATTACTAACTTTCTTAAGAAATCATGTCCCCTTGTAATTATGATTACTTCTAATCATAACTCACAATTTGCTGCTTCCTCAGCGCTGTTAATTCTGTATGGTTGTCCATGCAAACTCATGCTCCTCCATTCTTGTTTGTCCTTGATGGCATCTATCCAATTTTCTACTCCAAGCACTTTCACATTTATTCCTATCTTCTTTGTCAGTAATCTTTTGGCACAGTGTGTTATATTTTCAAAGTGCACAGCAAAACAACAAAGTGAACAATGTAAAATATGTACATGAAATCAAAAGATGTGCCATATTCTTTATGATGGACACAAATACAGAGAGAATCAACTGATGTTTTATTTTTAACGGAAATGTCCCGTCGTTGTACCAGCATGAACTGAAAAGAACCAGGCAAATTCCAGTGAAATAAGTGGCGAGGAAAAGCTGCAGATGTTGTACAGGATATACAATGAGGAAACCAGCTGACAGCATTAAAAGACAGTCCATGTTCTGGAGGGTAAGAGCAATTGAGGGCCACCAAAATCAAATTAGGATAAAGGAATTGTAGGCATGATAGGAAAGGGATAAATATGACATGGAAAGACCTTGGAAGAGATGGCACAGGACCGTCTGCTGGCACAAGACTGTCTGCTGGCACAGGATCGTCTGATGTAAATATGTTGAAGGCATAGACTCCACAGGGAGGAGGTGGGTAAGGATGAATTAGACCAGCAGGAAATGCAGAGTTCAGACACTTTGTTATTTATATATCTTAACACAGATATCGTGAAACCGTTAAGACAAATCCAAATATAGCACTGCTTTTTTTTCAATAACACATCATTAACTTTCCTAACAAGCTCTCTACATGACATAATTTACCCCAGGTGAAAATTTTTTTATTTTCCCTGAAACATGCTGAATAAAAATGAAACAAAATAATGATGAAATGTAAAATCAATATAGAGAAATTACATGGCCTTTTTCTGTTGTTATGAATAATTTCCCTTTTAGGCTCTTCCAGTTATGACCAAACATATCAAATCCAACCACCACCCTCAAACAATGAAGAGACACAGGCAGTTTTAGATGTATCCAGTTATAAACTAAAGGGAACTATCACATGAAGTAAAAACACAATTCATTTTTCAGATTTTATTATAATCCACTCCAAACCGTATTATTGTTCTTTGTTAATAATGAACCTCTATACCTTGTCTTGACCAAAATTTAAAAAAATAATATTGTGGATTTATAACAAATGAAACAAACTGTATAAATCAATAACTGAAGCTTTTTTTATTTTCCAGAAAATCCAAACTTCATAGATTTTAATTTACTACTATCAGTAAATTGTTCTTGCATAATTGCCTGTTATAAAAACATACACCATAACAGCATGAGTAATACTTTTGTGGACATTAAACAAAATGACAGCTCACTGTTAATACTTCTTTAATTCGTTTGTGTTTACAGTTGCCTTTTATTACTGTTCATGTTCTTTTTTGTTATTTGTAATGCTGCTGTTGGAAACTAGCCTTAGTTGAGCATGCATGATTCATAAGTGGGGACCATATATTTGATATTGATGAAAGCATCTTCACCGCCATATCTCTCAAATGCTTCCAGTGTTTCCTCAATTAGGTCACCCACGTTTTCTCTTTTTTGTTGGCTGTAGTCTATATCATCACCTGAATTCACTGTTGGAGAAAAAATATATAAAATTAATTGAATATAAAAGACAGAATGTAAATTTTATAGGAAAAAAGCAAAGAACTGGAAGTAAATACATCTGTACATATTTTTTTTCTCTCTGTTTTCAGTTTAACACAAACCAGGATTTTCTTTTTTACTTTCCTCCTTTCTTTAAACACATGCAATATTTATGTATGGAAACATTTTCTTGTAGAAAAGAAATGTTTGCTGCAGTCTTTTCCTTCACAGCGTTAAACACTGATAACTTTTCCTTCACAGCGTTGAACACTGATAACTTTTCCTTCACAGCATTAAACACTGATAACTTTTCCTTCACAGCGTTAAAACACTGATAACTTTTCCTTCACAGCGTTAAACACTGATAACTTTTCCTTCACAGCGTTAAACACTGATAACTTTTCCTTCACAGCGTTAAACACTGATAACTTTTCCTTCACAGCGTTAAACACTGATAACTTTTCCTTCACAGCATTAAACACTGATAACTTTTCCTTCACTGTGTTAAACACTGATAACTTTTCCTTCACAGTGTTAAACACTGATAACTTTTCCTTCACAGCATTAAACACTGATAACTTTTCCTTCACAGCATTAAACACTGATAACTTTTCCTTCACAGCATTAAACAATGATAACTTTTCCTTCACAGCGTTAAACACTGATAACTTTTCCTTCACAGCGTTAAACACTGATAACTTTTCCTTCACAGTGTTAAACACTGATAACTTTTCATTCACAGCGTTAAACACTGATAACTTTTCCTTCACAGTGTTAAACACTGATAACTTTTCCTTCACAGCATTAAACACTGATAACTTTTCCCATTTAGAAACATCTTCTGTCTTGGCCAAACACATTCTTGATCTTTCCTACGTCACATCCTTACATCTGGGAAGCCAACATATCTTTTTCACTCTTTATGGAACATGGTGCCACCACTGCAAGTGCCTCCCTTGCAGGAAGTCTGAGCCACAGCACACACTCATGTGGTTTCTGTAGCAATTTATTTTACATCATGAGGTTACCAGACCCCCCATGCATAACCTCACATTAGTTATATTTTTATGACATGCCTGAGGAAGAGGTAGTTCTATTTATTTTGTCTCCTCTGGGACTCCCGGGAACTACATGGCCTCCCAGGGACCAAAATATTTATGTACATGCAGTGGTGGTTTCTATAACAATATGTTTTAGGTGATGAAGTTGCCAGCCCCATGCACAACTTCATATTTGTCCCCTCTGACAACATGCCTAGGGGTGTAGTACTCCTTTCTTTGTCTATCCAGAGACCCCCCGGGGAACTACATAGGGCAATCTGCACACTTATCTACACCTTCTGTTATGTTCTATCTACATAGGGCAATCTGCACACTTATCTACACCTTCTGTTATGTTCTATCTACATAGGGCAATCTGCACACTTATCTACACCTTCTGTTATGTTCTATATTTTTTATGGTCACCCTTTTTGTTTATCTCCAGAATCAATCGCAGGGATATGAAGTATGCTTTTATAAAAATGCTGTTTCCATCTTCTCTCTCTCTCTTTTTTCCTTTCAAAATGCCACAAGCAATGTTTATACCTACAAGTTTAATAGTTTTCTGCATATAATACATATTTTTCACATCAATATTCACATAATATTACTATGTCATAACTATAATTTCTCAAGTTGTGTATTTTTATTTATTTTTTCTTAACCAGCGGCACTTGGGCTTTTAGCCCTTCGGCCCAATGACATGTGCTTGCGAGGCTGTTGAGCCTGTGGACTTTCCTTCCAACCCGGTCAGAAGCTTCGCTCCTTCCCATCCACAGAGGGTTTATCTCAGGAGCCGTTCAGGTTATTCAGTCAAAATCATGGTCAATGACACTCTTTCAAATGTTCACGCCCAGGCTTGAACCTCGAACACCTGATCGCCAGCGCAACGTGGTAACCATTACACCAGCGCTGCTGCCATCAAGTTGTGTATAAATAAGATGTAAGTCTGACTCATCGTAATAAGATAACCTGCAGATACATTCAAAATGACTGGACCAATAGAATCTCATCATCATAAAACAATACATGAGACAGATGTGACCGGGGAAGGAATGAGTGGACGGAAAACGGCACCAAAGGTCAAGGCTCGTGTGACAGTGTAGATCGTGATAGTGGATTTTGTGGAAAAGGATGTAAATCTGTATTTCACTTGAGATAAGGGAAATAATCCCAAGACTTTCTTTGTAGGGGTTCTTCTGGGAAAAACTGGTTATTCACCAAAGATGTTGCTTTTAGAAGAGAGGAACAACCCAGGTAATCAAGAGAACTCGTAAGTGCCTTTACGGTTTTAATATTGATCTTAAAGGGTTATATATAATCAGTAACTCGAACAGTCAAAGGAAACTTTAATGAAGCAGGTTACTTGAAAAGTCCAGTAGATATAAAAAAGATAACCTTTATTTCGTTCTGTTTCAACATGAGGAAAATGTGGCAGTTCGATAAGAATTTCTGGTGGGGGATAGTAAAACTGCCTGCTTTAGCCTCCAAGGCGAAAGGCTTACGGCTCCTCAATACTCTAGTCGTTTTGTGACATCTGTGGAAATCCTAGCTGTACAACCCAATGCCTAGAATCCGGCTTTTGGCTGGGATCATGTGTCTACACACAGGGACCGGTACAGTGACATTCATGTGTCATTAGGTTTCTTGTGTGAGAACACAGAAGATCACTACGGTGACACATGTTGTCATTGGGTCTTCTTGTGTTGGGACATGTGGTCTTGACCAGAGCCGGGTTTGGGCGGGGATAATGCGACCTCATGCGAGGAAAAAAATATGCGACCTCAAGCGAGGAAAAAAAAAAAAAAAAGACATCTGTGGAAATCCCAGCTGTACAACCCAATGCCTAGAATCCGGCTTTTGGCTGGGATCATGTGTCTACACACAGGGACCGGTACAGTGACATTCATGTGTCATTAGGTCCCTTGTGTGAGAACACAGAGGATCACTAGGTGACACTTTTTGTCACTGGGTCTTCTAGTGTTGGGACATGTGGTCTTGACCAGAGCCGGGTTTTGGGCGGGGACAATGCGACCTCATGCGAGGAAAAAATATGCGACCTCAAGCGAGGAAAAAAAAAAAAAAAAAAAAAAAAAAAAAGGAAATCCTAGCGTAATAAAATACGATTCGAGACTTCAATTAAAACTAGATCGAACTTACTTCATGTGGAGTGAACCACAAATATAATCGTTGCAGGGGTTAGTGCTGGGTCACTTAACTGTCCTGGGTGGTAGAAGATCTCTAGTTGGATATTAGTATCCAAACCGTAGGAGTCAAGGGCTTTTTCGTTCAATAGTAGATGTAGCGCCAGGTTGCTCCAAACCTAAACTAAAGAACGCCCTATGTTGATTTGACTCTAGCATTGAGTTACTGTCTCAAGCTCTGCCTGGTTTCTAAGATGCATCAGTTTTTATACTTGTCTGGTGCTATGGCTTGCCAGAGGAAGTATTTCTCATTGGAGTTAGGACCGGAAACCTTCTAATGATTGGTCTTGGGGGCTAGTGGACTGTTGAAATAATCTTTAACCTAACTAACTACGAATCCTCTAGTCTACAATTATTGTTTCTATGTGATGATGACCAACCATTGTTTAAAGTTCTCTCTAATCTAAATGTTTTCTGGTCTGACTTGTATGTAGGCCACACAAGGTTTGATGACATCATGGGTTTATGTGTGTCATGACTGATGATGTCATTGATTCTTGACTAGTGGTTTATTTATCTAACTAGTCATTCATAAAATACTTTACTATAAGGCTAACAGTTGTAGCTACTTAATAGTCTACCCTGTTACACAGACCATGTCTTACATTTAACAAAGATTTCATGAACCTCATCTAGTGACATTGACATGATAATTTTTTTGTTGCACTAAGTGTGACTAAAACACTCTAAAGAAACAGGAATTGTTATCCCAAATGCTTTGTTGAGTTCTCCTCTATCTTTCAGAAACACAGAATCTTCTTCTTCTTCTTGCGATCGCATCTTTGATGTTTACACCGTCAGACGAGTTTTCATGATGAATTCGACTGTTGTTTGAAGTTCCTCTTTAGCTCCATATAGCTTTGAGTTTAGTGTTGAGTCATTGGGCCAGTATATCTTTCTTAACTGGTCATACAGAGGACAATCCTGTAGAACATGCTCAGCAGTTTGTTCGTTTAATACACATGTGCACAGTGGTGAAGCAGACAATCGTAGCTTGTGCATGTGTTTATTCAGTTTGTTATGCCCTGTCCTGAGGCGAAAAATAGTTATCTGTCCCTGCCGGTCGAGAGTGTGTTAGTCGTCTTTGGGTTGGTTCTGTTCTCTTCTGATAGTCTGGATAGCTCTCTTTTTCTCAAAGTATGTGACTTCATTATCTTCTTGTTCACATTCTCCTCCCTTCTTTGCAAGTTTATCTGCCTTTTCATTTCCGGGTACACCACAATGAGATGGCACCCACTGAAGTATGGTTCTCTTTTTGGCAGCTACCTTGTTTAGTTCATTTCTCAGGTGCGGGAGTTTACCACCCTTGAGAGCTTGCAGGACAGACAGTGCATCTGTGAGGATGACTACCTGGTGGCAGTCAGAGTTGGTGTTATAAATTATATTTGCAGCTTGCTCTAGAGCTTGAACCTCAGCTGTATAGTTGGAACAGAATTTACCAGTGGGAATGTGCCTAGTCTCATAGTGGTTGTCAGGATATGAGATAAAGATACCGGCACCTCCATTCCTAACAGCATTAGTTGCTGATCCATCTGTATAGGCATGTATCCATGATTGATCGGGATAGCTCTCTTGGATCATACTCAATGTAGCAGTTCGTTTTTGCAGATCGTTATACTCACATCCACTTGTGAGACCACTGACTGATGTATTAATTTGGAAGGCATTGCTGGCCTGCTCCCATGGTACAGGGTATAGGGTGGGCTTCAGTAGTGTTGTCTTCATGGATAGATCTTCTTGATGCTGTCTTTTAAGTCTTTTTCCCCGATGCACAAAGCTGCTACGCTTTAGACGTCCCAATACCAGATCATCTAGTCTTGCCTTCATTGGGTGCGTTGGCATACTGTTGTACTTTTCCATCTGGATCATTCTTTTTGTGTCTCTTCTATGGGACAATGTCTGTAATCCAGCAACCTTCTGCATCTCTGATATTGGTGTAGTTTTCATGGCTCCTGTAATGAGCCTGAGAGCTTGATTTTGCACTTTGTCCAAAGACTGCAGATGTGAGTTAGCAGCTGATGACCATGCTGCTGAGCTAAACTCTAAATGTGGCCTTATTACTCCATTATAAATCTTCTTTAGAGTTCGTTCATTTGCTCCCCAGTTGGTATCTGCTAATTTTCTGAGTATGCCTAGTCGTCTTCGGGCCTTTCCTTCGGCATTTCAATATGCTTATTCCATGTAAGTGTAAAGTGTCAGGGATGTTCTATGTCTGGATGCAGATGTTATGTATTGGGTCGTGCACTGATCATCACTGAAGAAAGTCTTCTTCGATTACCTCTGCATCATCGAATGAACCTGTCATGTAGACATTGAGTGGGAGTGTCAAGTAACGCGAATGGTGTAGTAGTTCGATGTAACAGACCACTTGATAATAACTCTCACACACTCTCATGTAATGCAATGACGACTTGAACTGCCTCTGACCTTTCAATAGTTTAATGAAGGCACGCAAACTGGACAGCACGGATACAGTCATGGACACATGTTGACATACATTCATTGGTTATTTGAATCGTGGATGATACATTCATGTAGTAGTGAAATATCATTCAACCCAAGGTAGTATTCACTGTTCTGGTAACTAATCGCCGTATCCTCTACTGACTGAACGCGTCAATGAGGATCGGTAAACATACAAAAGTCATTGGTCGAACTTTCATTTCATGGCTAAGTTCTTAAGCTGAAATATGTCCAATGTTTGTATAATAATCATAAACCACGATAGTGGGTTTTCACCTCATAACAAGATCTCGAAACCACTGCCCGATAGTAGGATACATAATCTGTTCTCTTGACAGTGATCAAAAATATGATGACAGGAATATAACATGGCCGCCTTCCTGAGTTGTCGCTCACTCACTCGTAGGAAGGTAGATATAAGCCAAAGTTAATTTAGAATGTGCATATAAATAATTTCATAAAGTTTTCCATACAGCTCTACAGTAATCAAGTTAATTCATGTAAACATAACTGCTGTAGGAAAGCCTGTCATCTTCGTCGATACAAAACACGACCCTAGCGATACGAAGCACAATGTTCCATCTAGGTCTAATCGACTCGAGATCATCAAAAATAGGGTCTGGCATAACTGGAGTCCGAATCACACATATGAGGAGGATCTCTGACAAATAGACTCTTGCAGAGACATAAACTTCTCCTAGAAAAACATCTATGAATCACTGTTAAACCTTAAACAGTGCCAGCCCTGGAAAAAGCACTCAGCCATCTTGGCGACATTATCGGAACTCTTCACAACCCAGTAGGACTACGAAAACCATCGCTAAATTCCGGCAGAAAGAATATAGTCCGACCTGAACATACAAAGGTATACAATATACGACTTAATCTACTTGCACTAGACAAGTAGTACACATGAATTCAGGCCATAAACATAACAAGCAAAATTAATCTATTTTCTGGCCCGAACAAATAAGAACGGACATGAATACAATATCCATGCGCCGAATCAATATCAAGAAAGATCACTCATATAATCAAAAGTGTAAATCAATCATGAATTATCTAGCTTTACCAGAGGAAGCATTTTCATACACAAATGAATGCAAATATATATTTTCCATATTAAATAGCCATATCGTATTTTTGTAATATGTGCGTCAAAATATGCACTTAACAGTAAGCCTTTGGTCAAATGTCACCCCAAGATAGGTGGGGTAGCTTTCTTCCTTGATCACGGTTGTCCCTAGGTGTATGTTAGCTGCTTTGTCCTTGGGGGCGAGGGAGAACAGTGTTGTGGATGTTTTGTCTGTGTTTATTGTGATATGCCATTTCTCTGCCCATGACACTAGCATGTCTGCTGCCCGCTGCATTCTATAATTTGCTGTGGTGACGTTTTCATCAGCGCACCAGAGTACTAGGTCATCTGCATATAAGGCAGCTTTCACTCCTGCGGGGAGATCTTTCACCAGGTCATTGATGTAAACAAGGAAGAGTGTTGGGGAAATTACTCCTCCTTGAGGTATCCCCTGATAGAGCAACACTTTTCTGCTCTGCAGACCGTCAAGAGTGACTCTAGTTCTCCTGTTATGCAAATATGACTGGATCCATTTCATCATGTTGCCTTGGATTCCACTTCTCCTAAGTTTTGCAATAAGGCCATCTTTCCACACCTTGTCAAAGGCCTGCTTGAAGTCGACCCAGATCGTTAGGACCTTTTTCTTCTCCTGGAAGGCATCTTCTATTGCTTGGGACAAGTAAGTAACTTGGTCTTCTATACTGTAGCATTCTCTAAATCCAGCTTGTTCTGGCACCAGGATCTGCTCAGACTCTAAATACCATTTCAATCTGTGGTTGACTATTCGCTCCATAGTCTTCCCAACACAGCTTGTGAGACTGATTGGCCGGTAACTTGCAGCCTCGGTCTTACATTTCCCTTTCTTTAGTATGGGTATTGTGATGGCTTCTCTCCATACTTGGGGTACCGTTCCTTTCAACCAGCTGTGGTTGAATATCTCAAGCAGTTTTGTCTTTGCTGCTGAGCTTAGATTTAATAGCATTTCCTTGCTGATTTTGTCTGGGCCGGGTGACTTTTGGAAATAGCGTTCTGTAGTTCTCCTAGTGTGATGGGTTCTCTCATTGGGGCAGGAGTATCTGTCTGTCCCATGGTTGCCAGTATTTCTTTTCTTATCTCTCTCTGATGGTCTATGTTAATGGGTAAGTTGCTTTCTGAACTGTATCTTCTAGCAAACAAGTCTGCAGCTTGTTTTCCTCTGAAAAGTTTGCCACCTTCATCCAATGTGATAGTCTGCCTAGGTGAGGAACGCTCTTCATTTAGAGACTTGACTAATCTCCAAAGTTTCCTGCCGTCTTTCTCAAGGTTCAGCGATGCCGTTTTAGTTCTCCAGCTTTTCCGTTTTTCTTCTAGCTTTGTTCTCCGAAACTCTGCTGCAGCCTTTTTCCATTTGTTGTGAGTTTCAAGTGAAGGCTGAGACTGCGTTTTTTCTAGCCCTGTCCATAGCTTCCTGACGTTCTTGGAGTGTGCTGGACCAGTATGGTATGTAGTTACGCCGGCATCCTTTGGGAATGGTTTCTTTTGCAGCTTGTAGTATGCATCTGTTGAAGTCTTTTACCACTTCATTAATGTCTCTATTCTGTACCTTGAGGGTAGACAGCAGCGTGTTCACCTGATGCCTGAATAAACCCCAGTTGGCTTTTTTGTAGTTCCATCTTGTAATGGCTGGGCCTGTACTGAGAGTTACACTCTGGACAGTAAGAAAGATTGGGCGATGGTCGCTTCCCCCTAGTTGGTCTCCTACTTCTCTACTAATAGATCCAGCTATATCTGGGGTGGCGAAGGCAAGATCTGGTGTTGAAGTTGTGTGCCATCCTCTGGAGTAGAAGGTAGGAGTATCTGTGGCATTATTGATTAGGATTAGGGAGTGGTCATCTTGCCATGTTTCAACCTCTTCACCTCTGTGATCTAGATGGTTATAGCCCCAGCTCTGGGAGTGGCTATTAAAGTCTCCAACTGCTATAAAGTTGGTGGCTGATACCTGTATAGAGCTGAGACTCAGGGGTTTGTTGTTTGGACAGTAATAGTTCAGGAGTTCTATTTCCATCTTGTCTACCTTTATCTGCAACATCTGATATTCTGCTCCATCCATGTAGGTTTTCCTTTCGTGTGCATGAATGTTATTCCTTACAAGAGTGAGTACTCCTCCTTTTCGTCTATCTTGTCTGTCGGATCTGAAGCATTGATATCCCCTTATTTTAGAGGTTTGATCTGCTTTCAAGTGAGTCTCTCGGATACAGCAAACACTGACTTGTTTCTCATACAAGCCTTCTGTCCCAGTATCTACGACTTTAGCACCTGTTCAACGGGAGAGTGGGCTCATCCCTAATCTGTTTATGTTCCCAGTAGTAGACTATTCGCAAGCAGCCTGGGGGTGTCACTGCTCTGCGCGGACCTTGTTTACCGAGGCGGCGTCCGAGCTCGTTTGGTGAAAATATGGTTGTGCTTGGCATTTATCTTCAAAATAGATTCTCTTTCCTGTGGCTTTTTTTGCCATCCTGCAACTTTGAGTTAGGGAGTTCTGAGCTCCAGTCTCTTTCCCAGGCATTTTATCCTGGCCTGGCACGCATCCAGAGGACCCCACTTTTGGTTCTAAGTTAGCAGTTGGTGATTGGTGGGGTGGCATACTGTGCATTCCCCGTCATCCGGGTGGGGGAGGGAGGGGGGGGGGGGCTCTCCAATTATGCAGAGCTTACATGATGCTGTGTTCTGGGCTCTTGAAAACAGGTGATAAGAAAAGTCTTACTAATACAAATGAAAATAAAACATCCTATTTTATGACCTCAGGGTCTTCGTTAAAGAAAGGATGCATGAAAATAGCTATGAAAGCATAAACTAATCTAAATGCATAAATATGGTGAGTTCTGACATAATTGATAAATTGTCAGTGTATCAGATTTAGACAAAAACGAACATAAAAAACCCCTGTTAATTTTGGTTACAAATATCCAGTTTTAGGATGTTTTTATTTCATGACACTTCAGATTCTCTGCCGTCAAATGGTATAGGTGACATGTGTCAGAGCTAATCTTAGATACATTTAATATGCATTTTGAAAGCTCTGATCCCTTTAGATAAACCAATATGGCACAGACTGTCAGTCTCGATTTTCTCTTGATTTTTACTTACAAGTTGTCTTCACACACGAGTAATCTTCACAGTGCTTTTAAAATTGTAATAGCTTTTTTTCTTCCACCAAAATAAAGACTATTGACACATGTTTTCTTGTGCTAGCAAAATCTCATATCTTAAAATGTTGATGTGTTTACCAATTTTGTGAGTGTCCACAGATATTTCTTGACGCAGACTTCATAATTATGAAGAGGATATAATTTTTTTCATTTGTCCTAGTTGTACTTACCACTGCTACTTATTTTCCTTCAGCCAATTTTACAAAGCTTTGTTGCAGTCTTCTTTCTTTCATTTTCTTAATTAGAAACCGTCAGCTTTATCCTTTTGTTTTTCTGTTACTTATCATTGTCTGTAACTTATATATCATTGTCTGTATCTTAATTTCCAGACATTCTATATCTTATTTCCAGACAAAAACGGTATGCCACTGAGAATCAGAGGAGAGAAAGAGATACATTATTTTCATGGAGAATGTTAAACTTCATTGAGTACCACAACTGAAGTACCACACAATGGACACACCTCCTTCTACCTGGACATAAATCAATTTCTCCCAGATCTTGTGAGGGATTGTATTGCTAAAAATAATTTTTTCTGCAGCAGGGTTTAAGAAATCGGGGTATTAAAGGAGGATCCTGCTATGTAATATAAAAAAAAAAAAAAAAAAATAACGTTTTCCTGAAAATGGCTGCATGAAGAGTTATGGTTTTTTTTTTCTCCCTGATGTCGAAGAGTAATTTTAAGTTTTTTCTCTTTTTATACATATACAAACACCAACCATTTGAAAGATTGGCGTAAATATTAACCCAGTTATTGTATCACTTTTTACCTGATTTATACATGAGTTATCTTTGTGGACACCCTACAGTCTTTGTCATTTTGAAGTCTTGGGTGTAAACCTTGACTCAGTGGGTGTTGGTGTTTTTTTTTTTAATTTTTTTTTTTTTTTTTTTTTTTTTTTTTTTTTTTTTTTGCGTGTTGGTGAATTCTTATATCATACACTTCTTTCTCAAACTGACTACTGCTTGTCTTTGAAAAAACATTCAAGTAGACGTCCGAGTGTATGAAGAAGAAAGCTACACTTCTTTGGTTTATTATCATTTTGCATTTGCAAGTGTAGGCTGCTCTCTGCTCTTTGTTTAGTAGTTGTATACATGGTGTATTAGTGATGGGCGTTTACAGATGGTTAAATACAGTGTCACTCATAAAAGATTGTGGTTATTATCACACTCTGTCATGAGCAAATGAATCTATAATGTTTTTACATTGACTTGACTTTGATCCACTGTCCCATTGAGCGTCAGCTCGTGGGTGAAATAATGTTACATTAAAGCTACACAGTCAACGTTTTTTTTGAAGGTGCTGTTCATCATCACCCTTATTGGTTCAATTTTGGCTTCTTACGGACCATGAAGTCACCACGTCTGCCGATTCCTTTTCAGGAAGCCTGAACTCAAACATTCTGGTGTTTGTATAGTGGTGGTTTCTGTAGCAATTTTTTGTACATAGTTAGGTTACCACCACCCCCTCCCTTTTCCATGCACAACCTCAAATCAATAGCCTTTTGCAGCATTCCTAAGGGAGCCACCAGGAGAGGCAGTGGCCTAATGTATATAACACCCAGGAATGCATGAAGAGGCATTTCAAAATGTCTAAGTGTACTCTATGATAGAAATGAAGAGACAGTTAGTGGAAGCATGTGATCTGTCTGAGGAATATAACACCCAAAGGGATTCATGGTCATTGGCTGATTAATGGTTGCATCAAATATCATGAAATTGTTGTAAACATATTCTTGTTGGATTTCATTTGAATATATTAGTTTTACTGCATTGAATGTTAAACTTAATACTATATTTAAAAAAAAATTATAGACAAATGAGGAGTACCGCAAACTTAATGGTTTTGGTGTGAACAGAACTCGTGCCACCCAGTGCAATGAGTACCATCCCAGAACTAAAAATGTTCCTGATTCTGTAGACTGGAGAACTAAAGGCTATGTCACTGCTATAAAGAACCAGGTAATTTACTGAAACGTTAAAAAGTCACATTCATTTTGCTAGCAATTTAATGTATTGTTGTGCATTCAGATACATTTTAAATGCCCTTTTGCATTTCTTTAGAAAAAGAAAAATATAATTTAATTTACATATTTAGTGTATGTAGTGAACCTGGAAACATTGGAAACTTGTCGTTTCTGGCACATGAATTAGGGGTGCTTGTATGAGTAATTTCCAGCATTTTTTTATACAGCTAAACTCAGCGCATTTTTCTTTTGAGAATAAACTACATCATTCAAAACTTTTTGAATAGGGTTAATATTTTAAGTGTAATATATTTATTGAGAATTCATGTCGTCAGAGTTCTATTTGTACAACATATACATTTGAATTCTGTGTATTACAATGTGGTTATGATGATTCGCTTTATAAAATATCTGGCATGTGTTGCACCCCTAGAAGGCAGGGTCGTGCACCCCTAGTTAAGAAGTACCTCTTTATAACTCATGAATTACACCAGCTGGTTACAGATTGTAACAATTAATTGATTATTTCAATTAGGGTCTTTCTTACAGTTTTTCTTCACCTTTCAACTCCCCAAAGGAGCATAAGGCTTTGCAACAAACTTATTGCCAAGTCTACCTGTCCTTTAATGACCAGGTACTTCCATGTGTACTTCCTTCTTACCGTTCATGTCTGTCTGTCATGGCCTTTAGGAAGAATTTTTTTTCTCCTTCATCTGCCAAAAACGGTTGCATCAAAAATAAACATGCTCAGAAAAAAGTGGCGCGCCATAGAGGTAAAATTAAAAAATTGCGCTGGCGAAATCCATTCCGAAGGAAAAATGAAGGAAACCGGATTATCGAGGGCCGGATTTTTGATGTCAAACTGGTTACCTGAATCATTGTTCCATTAAGGTGGGATACTATAGCTGTATTTATTTGTCAGAAAATGACTTTACCTTACAGTCCTTAAAGAAAGTCAAATTTAAATGTTTTACGATTTTACAACTTCTTTTATTTGCCTGTGGGGCAATACAGCTGCAAATAATTTTATACTTTTATTATTAGGAAGGAAATGAGCAGGAATATGCCTGTTTTTAACACATTGTGCAAGCAAGAACCCAAACAGCTGCATCCAAAACTGTAAACTGCTCCAGAAAACCTCCCTAATTAAGTGGCGCACCTCTACACTCACGGTAAATTAAAAATGATGCACTCCGACAATCATTCCGGAAAACTGACAGAACCCGATTAATCGATGCATATGCATGGTCACTCTACTTTTTGAATGTCAACTGTACCTTCATTTTCCATTAAGGTGTTGCTGTATAGCCTGATTTATTTGTCACTGCTGCTTTATCCATTGAGCTTAAAAATAATGTCCTAATTTACATTGTTCCAGGGTTTAATTATATTTTTTTCTCTGAATTTTCAGCAACAGTGTGGATCTTGCTGGGCATTCAGTACTGTAAGTAATTTTTAAAATCTTTTATTATTTTTTGTTTCTTTGTCTGGCAGTATAGGTATTAGTTTTTAAAATGTTTATTCTTAACATTAACATTAGTTTCATTATATGCTGTCACCTCTATACCTCACGGTAGAAGGGGAACGACTAAGTAAGTAAGTATATGCTGTCACCTCTACACCTCACGGTAGAAGGGGAATGACTAAGTAAGTAAGTATATGCTGCACCTCTACACCTCACGGTAGAAGGGGAACGACTAAGTAAGTAAGTATATGCTGTCACCTCTACACCTCACGGTAGAAGGGGAACGACTAAGTAAGTAAGTATATGCTGTCACCTCTACACCTCACGGTAGAAGGGGAACGACTAAGTAAGTAAGTATATGCTGTCACCTCTACACCTCACGGTAGAAGGGGAACGACTAAGTAAGTAAGTATATGCTGTCAGGCCTTTTGTAGTTTCCAGGGGTCTGTTATGAGACAAAGAAAGAAAAGGACTACTGCACCATCAGGCATGTCGTACAAGACGACACATGAGGTTGTTCATGAGGCTGGCAACCTCATCATATAAAACAAATTGCCATAGAAACCAACATTACAAGAGCATGTGAATGTTTTGTACAAGCTTCCCGTCAGGGAGCAAGCCCCATGCTCCAAATAAAGCTAACAGGAAAATAATGATGAATATGCTGTAAGGAAAAAAAACACGAACCATAAATTGGAGAAATGTCTTACTGTGTCTTTATACATTTTTTTAATTGCAACATTTTTCAGACTGGTTCAATTGAAGGACAGTGGTTCAAGCATTCAGGCGACTTGGTTCCCTTGTCTGAACAGCAGCTGGTTGACTGCTCTGGTAACTATGGTGACCAGGGGTGCAGTGGTGGCTTAATGGACAATGGTTTTGACTATGTCATTGATATTGGAGGTTTGGAGTCTGAAGAGAGCTACCCATATGAAGCTGAGGTATTGAAGTCCATATATTTATGTATAAGAATGTTAGTGAAATTTGTGTATGAGAATGTGTGTTTAATTAACGTATGTCGGCGTTGATGATAAAAAAAGACAACAAAGGAGGGAAAAAGCACGTTCTGCCAGACATTTCATTAAGGCAGCTATGGTGAGATTTTCTAAATGGCTAGCAGCCTTATCATGTCATGGAAATTGCTGTAGAAAGTACCACCACAGAAGTTCATAAAATGTCAAATCTGGCACAGGCTTTCTGTTGTTGTTGTTTTTTTGGGGGGGGGGGTGTGTGTAGTTCTGGTCTCTTGCAGGAGCTTGCAGCAAGCGTTCACATACTCTTTGCAGTGGCGGTTTCTGTCGCAATCAATTTGTTTGCATGATGAGGTTACCTGCCACGACATGCCTGAGGTTGCAGTAGTCATATTTTTTATCTCTATAGACAATCCTGGGAACACAATGGAAATAAGAAAAGAACAAGATTCATTCATGTAGTGTTGACTCAAGTCTGTCTTGTGTTTTGCTTGTATGAGAACAAACTGGTTCTTAATGTGCAATATTTTGCTTCTTAGGATGACACGTGTCGCTTTGATAAGGGCAGCGTAGTAGCCACAATCAGCTCTTGCTCAGATGTCGTTCCAAAAGAAAGTGAACAAGCACTGAAAATCGCAGTTGGTAATATTGGCCCCATCTCAATAGCCATTGATGCCAGTAGTTCCATGTTCCAGTCTTACAGTGGAGGTAAGAGGAAATAATGCTACTTAAAATATTACATCTCCTTGCCATGCAGTGAGTAGCTGCTGCTGGTCATACTATGGTAGGGTTTCTTTACCTCTGGTCCACAGATCCTTGGGGGGTCCATGAATGGATTCTTGGAGGTCCGTGTACATAACGTGAAATTTAAAATGACAGTTTCTTATTGTTTTTTTTTGTGTAAACAGAAATTTCTGAGAACTGGTCCATAATCTTCAGTGGACAATCAGAGGCGTCCATGCCACAGACAAGTTTTAAGAAACCCTATACTGAGGGGATAACTACAGCTACATCACACATTATTTCATCTATTAATATAATTGTCTTTTAAACCAAAAATAAGAACCTCATGTGTTTAGTATTAAGAATGAAATTTTAAATTAATTGCCTGATTACTATATTGAGTTCTTCTTCTTCAAATACCATGCCTGTTGGCATAGGTGATCTATCACGCCACAACTGTCGTCTCCAGTACTGTTTATCAATTCTGTTGTTGACTTTTTTAACCTGCCATGATGTCAGACATCTTCTTTCTTTGTTGTCATGATTTATTCTTACTCATTTCTTCTCATAACATGCCTGAAGATAGTGGATTGCTTCCTTCTGATGTCAGTAATAAGCCTCTTTTGTGCATTGGCCTCTTTTGAGACATTGCCATTACTCATTTTATCTGTCCATGGTATTTTTATCATTCTTTTACCAAACCACACACATCTCTGTGGCCTGTACAACTAAGTAGGAAAAGCGCATTGATTTAAAAATAAAACAATGAAAATTAAATTGTATTAAAAATTCAACCATAAATGTTGGCACTCCATGTCATTAGCATTTTTAGTACATGGTAGTCCACATAGTTGTCCAGTTTATGTTAAGTATTCCAGAGAGGAAATCTGGAAAGCACAATTTCAATTGAATAACTTAAATGTCCAAAAATATCACTGAAAGAAACAACCATGTTATGGATCTTTCATGGTCAATGTTTTAGTGACAATGCAGGGACAAAAAGGAATAACTATTTTCATAAAAAAGGAATAAACTATTTTCATGTGTTGAGGTTGCCAGCCTCATATATAACCAAAATAGTTTATTTCTTTAATTTTTGGATGAGTATGAAAGTTCATTGTATGTCTACAATCAATCAATACTCTTTAGCTCCCCAAGGAGCATAGGCCTTCACCAAATACATGCCAAATCCTCCTGTTGTGTAATATCAGCTCAAGGTTTTTCAATGTCTCCTAATTTTTTCTTTCAGACTCTAGCTCTCTTCTCTATGTATATTTAGCCTGCCTCTACTTCTCTTGCCCTGGACATTCCAAAGCAAGAACCACCTGGTTATGCTATCAACAGGTTTCCTCAACACTTGTCCAATCCATCGCCAGAGCGTCTTATGTCTTGTTCTACTGGTTCTTCTCATCAGTTCCATGTTGGTGACCTTGTCATGCCATTTCAATCCTTCTGTTCAACGCAGGTATCCATTTATGAAAGTCTGTAATGTCTTACATGTCTACAGAACCATGTAAACTGAAATATTTGTCAATCTTCAGGTGTGTTTGACAACCCTGACTGCAGCGAAACACAGCTTGACCATGGTGTGCTGGCAGTAGGATATGGTAGCCAAGGTGGTCAGGATTACTGGATTGTGAAGAATAGGTGAGAATACTAGATAATAATAACTGGATTACAATGGACCATTTGTGAAGGCAAATGGAAAAGTCTAGAATTAATCTATTTTTGTACCATTTTAAAGCTTTGATGTATGCCACGGCTGTTTGCGAGCGATCTTTTAGTTATTTCCCCTTTTTCCCCGACCGCGCTATTTATAGCCCACTTGACAGAGGTCACGTGGTCAGCTTCCTAATGGGAAAAACATGTGGCAATGTTTACTTTTGATAGGGCTTAATTAATGCTTTTAGGCTACTTTTTTATTATAAATACCGGCTTTAATTTTGCGTAAAGCTAGACTAGAAATGTTAGAGTAAATTTTAGAACAAGAACAAACATTTTATCACAATTAGAACAGAAGATATAATAGTCTGAAATAGTGTAAAATTTACGTTTTTTTTATATTTTGTTATGGTTTGTTTATAATGCAATTTTCACTCAATCGGTCACAATCAACATGCACAACAAATTACAGAAATCAAAAGTAGAAAACCTGCAGAAAATGGATATCAAAGATTTGTTTTGGTTTCATGCGTCAAACATTAATTATTGAAAGTTTAAATTGCAAGTCCACATTTATTACCTTAAAATAACACACCCAATTGTCCCCAAAACATGAGAGCTAACAATTATCTCAATCATACATCATGAGTTCTGATCCAGTCTGCGCAATGTTTTTCTAATTAATATGTGCTGTTTATGAATTGTCTTACTAGGGAATAGCTTTCTGAACAAAGACATATAAGTCTCTATCGATGCTGTTATTGATTCTTTACTAATTGGTTTACTGTGTGATATTTTGTTGTGTACTTTCTCAAATGCTTCTTTCAGTGAGTTGAATTGTTCTTGGGCAATAAAAGCTATGTTAGTTTTATCTTGTTTGTCTGTAATTTTCAGTGTTTGTGTAATGATTGCTCTTGTAAGATCTTTATAAACTTTTTGTGTGAGATATCTGTGGCAGTGATTCCCTATAAATGCTCTGCTATTATAAGCCTGTTGTATGATTTTGTGTTTGGCTAGTACCTTGTCCATGTGTGAGCAAACTGGACCAGACCTAGTACACAGATCTTGAAACTGAAGTTTGGTCAGCGCATCTTGTGCATTTTCAAGTCTAACTTTAAAATTATCTGTCTCCTCCTTATCCTCACAAAGTTCAAAACCTACCTGAAAAATTCAATTTTAGCTCCTAATTCTTCTGCCTATTTCCAGTTCCTACTAAATCTCTTCAAGTTCTTAAAAGTACTAATGTTTGCATGTATCTCTTGCGAATTTTCAAATATCTTTGCGTCTATTGTATCAGCTACCTGTTCTAGAAGTCTGTGGTGTTTCAAAACAATGCCTAATAAAATATGAAGGTAAGGAGGAGCTACATTTTCAATTTCAATCTCTAACATTGGTTTGTGTAAACAATTATGGTAATGTGCCACTTGCCTTTTATTCCCTTTCCCATATTTCATATATCTATTGTAATCTCTTATCAACATTGGCCAAACTTCTTGGTTTGCAAGTTGTGTATGCTCTCTGGATGTCTTTGATGAAAATGTTTGGTTTGTCTGGAGCTCAAGGAATATACCCATGTCTGTGGTGTCTCCAGCAAAACAAGGAAATAATCCCCGAATAAGAAAACAACAACTTGTTTACCATCCCACTCTAAATATTTTAGTGACTCTATCTGAGCTTCATGCCATTCATAAATATTTCTAAATTATCATATGTATCTCTGACTCTAGCCATTGATAAAAGGATGGTATTAGATTTAGAATTTGGTTTCTCTAAATTTACTACCTGCATTGTAACTTTGAATGAAAGAAGATAAACAAACAGTTACTTAGAATTCTTTGGCAGCCGTCGTGTGCACAGGATTGTCTACCAAAGAACAACACCAATGGAACAGTCCTTATCACAAAAACAGACAATAAAAAAAAAAATTCATTATTATAAATAGAAGATTAACAAGCACTTGAAAGATAGTTCAAATTATGTGGCAGTAATCTATCCTATAGCTTTACATTTGTTTTCTGACTCTTATATACGTAGCTAAATATTCCATTGATAAATGAATGAAAAATGAAAAAACAGATTGTATGTTTTACAAAAAGTTAATTTTTTTACTACGCCTTAATTTAAAGATTTTGTGAGTAATAAGGAATTGCTTCTTCTTCTTCTTCTTGCGATCGCATCTTTTGATGATTACACCGTCAGACGAGTTCTCATGATGAATTCGACTGTTGTTTGAAGTTCCTCTTTAACTCCATATAGCTTTGAGTTTAGTGTTGAGTCATTGGGCCAAAAAGGGTATATTCTTTTCTTAACTGGTCATACAGAGGACAGTCCTGTAGAAACATGCTCAGCAGTTTGTTCGTTTAATCCACATGTGCACAGTGGTGAAGCAGACAATCGTAGCTTGTGCATGTGTTTATTCAGTTTGTTATGCCCTGTCCTGAGTCGAAAAATAGTTATCTGTCCCTGCCGGTCGAGAGTGTGATAGTCGTCTTTGGGTTGGTTCTGTTCTCTTCTGATAGTCTGGATAGCTCTCTTTTTCTCAAAGTATGTGACTTCATTATCTTCTTGTTCACATTCTCCTCCCTTTTTTGCAAGTTTATATCTGCCTTTTCCATTTCCGGGTACACCACAATGAGATGGTACCCACTGAAGTATGGTGCTGTTTTTGGCAGCTCCCTTTGCTAGTTCATTTCTCAGATCCGGGAGTTTACCACCCTTGCGCGCTTGCAGGACAGACAGTGCATCTGTGAGTATGACTACCTGGTGGCAGTCATAGTTGGTGTTATTAATCATATTTTCAGCTTGCTCTCGACCTTGAACCTCAGCTGTATAGTTGAAACAGAATTTACCTGTGGGAATGTGCCTAGTCACATAGAGGTTGTCAGGATATGAGATAAAGATACCGGCACCTCCATTCCTAACAGCATTAGTTGCTGATCCAATCTGTATAGGCCCATGTATCCATGTATTGAATCGGGATAGCTTTCTTGGATCATACCTCAATGTAGCAGTTCGTTTTTTGCAGATCATTTATAGCTCACATCCACTTGTGAGACCACTGACTGATGTATTAATTTGGAGGGCACTGTCCTGGGCCTGCTCCCATGGTACAGGGTATTAGGGTGGGCTTCAGTGGTGTTTGTCTTCATGGATAGGTCTTCTTGATGCTGTCTTAATAATAATCTTTCTTTTTTCCCCGATTGCCACAAAGCTTGCTACGCTTTTAAGACGTCCCAAATGCCAGATCATCTAGAAAGCTGCTACGCTTTAGACGTCCCAATGCCAAAACATCCACTCTTGCCTTCATTGGGTGCAATAGCATACTGTTGTACTTTTCCATCTGGATCATGGTTTTTGTGTCTCTTCTATGGGACAATGTCTGTAATCCAGCAACCTTCTGCATCTCTGTTATTGGTGTAGTTTTCATGGCTCCTGTAATGAGCCTGAGAGCTTGATTTTGCACCCTGTCAAAAGACTGCAGATGTGAGTTAGCAGCTGATGACCATGCTGCTGAGCTAAACTCTAAGTGTGGTCTTATTACTCCATTATAAATCTTCTTTAGATTTCGTTCATTTGCTCCCCAGTTGGTACCTGCTAATTTTCTGAGTATGCCTAGTCGTCTTCGGGCCTTTCCTTCTGCATTTTCAAATATGCTTATTCCATGTAAGCCTTTGGTCAAATGTCACCCCAAGATAGGTGGGGTAGCTTTCTTCCTTGATCACGGTTGTCCCTAGGTGTATGTTAGCTGATTTGTCCTTGGGGGCGAGGGAGAACAGTGTTGTGGATGTTTTGTCTGTGTTTATTGTGATAAGCCATTTCTCTGCCCATGACACTAGCATGTCTGCTGCCCGCTGCATTCTATAATTTGCTGTGGTGACATTTTCATCAGCGCACCAGAGTACTAGGTCATCTGCATATAAGGCAGCTTTAAACTCCATGCAGGAGATCTTTCACCAGGTCCATTGATGTAAACAAGGAAGAGTGTTGGGGAAATTACTCCTCCTTGAGGTACCCCCTGATGGAGCAACACTTTTCTGCTCTGCAGACCGTCAAGAGTGACTCTAGTTCTCCTGTTATGCAAGTATGACTGGATCCATTTCATCATGTTTCCTTGGATTCCACTTCTCCTAAGTTTTGCAATGAGGCCATCTTTCCACACCTTGTCAAAGGCCTGCTTGAAGTCGACCCAGATCGTTAGGACCTTTTTCTTCTCCTGGAAGGCATCTGCTATTGCTTGAGACAAGTAAGTAACTTGGTCTTCTATACTGTAGCATTCTCTAAATCCAGCTTGTTCCGGCACCAGGATCTGCTCAGACTCTAAATACCATTTCAATCTGTGGTTGACTATTCGCTCCATAGTCTTCCCAACACAGCGTGTGAGATTGATTGGCCGGTAACTTGCAGCCTCGGTCTTACATTTCCCTTTCTTTAGTATGGGTATTGTGATGGCTTCTCTCCATACTTGGGGTACCGTTCCTTTCAACCAGCTGTGGTTGAATATCTCAAGCAGTTTTGTCTTTGCTGCTGAGCTCAGAGTTACTAGCATTTCGTTGCTGATTTTGTCTGGGCCGGGTGACTTTTGAAACTTAAGCTTGGAAATAGCCTTCTGTAGTTCTCCTGGTGTGATGGGTTCCCTCATTGGGGCAGGAGTATCTGTCTGTCCCATGGTTGCCAGTATTTCTTTTCTTATCTCTCTCTGATGATCTATGTTAATGGGTAAGTTGCTTTCTGAACTGTATCTTCTAGCAAACAAGTCTGCAGCTTGTTTTCCTCTGAAAAGTTTGCCACCTTCATCCAATGTGATAGTCTGCCTAGGTGAGGAACGCTCTTCATTTAGAGACTTGACTAATCTCCCAAAGTTTGCCCTGCCGGTCTTTCTCAGGTTCAGCGATGCCGTTTAAGTAGTTCTCCAGCTTTTCCCGGTTTTTTTCTTCTAGCTTTGTTCTCTGAAAAACTCTGCTACAGCCTTTGTCCATTGGTTGTGAGTTTCAAGTGAAGGCTGAGACTCTGCGGCCTTTCTAGCCCTGTCCATAGCTTCCTGACGTTCTTGGAGTGTGCTGGACCAGTATGGTATGTAGTTACGCCGGCATCCTTTGGGAATGGTTTCTTTTGCAGCTTGTAGTATGCATCAGTTGAAGTCATTATTTTTACCACTTTCATATAATGTCTCTGTTCTGTACCTTGAGGGTAGACAGCAGCGTGTTCACCTGATGCCTGAATAAACCCCAGTTGGCTTTTTTGTAGTTCCATCTTGTAATGGCTGGGCCTGTACTGAGAGTTGCACTCTGGACAGTAAGAAAGATTGGGCGATGGTCGCCTTCCCCCCTAAAAAGGTTTTTTGGCCTCCTACTTCTCTACTAATAGATCCAGCTATATCTGGTGTGGAGAAGGCAAGATCTGGTGTTGAAGTTGTGTGCCATCCTCTGGAGTAGAAGGTAGGAGTATCTGTGGCATTATTGACTAGGATTAGGGAGTGATCATCTTGCCAAGTTTCAACCTCTTCACCTCTGTGATCCAGATGGTTATAGCCCCAGCTCTGGGAGTGGCTATTAAAGTCTCCAACTGCTATAAAGTTGGTGGCTGGTACCTGTATAGAGCTGAGACTCAGGGGTTGGTTGTTCGGACAGTAATAGTTCAGGAGTTCTATTTCCATCTTGTCTACCTTTATCTGCAACAGCTGATATTCTGCTCCATCCATGAAGGTTTTCCTTTCGTGTGCAGGAATGTTATTCCTTACAAGAGAAAGTACTCCTCCTTTTCGTCTATCTTTTCTGTCGGATCTGAAGCATTGATATCCCCTTATTTTAAAGGTTTGATCTGCTTTCAAGTGAGTCTCCTGGATACAGCAAACACTGACTTGCTTCTCATACAAGATGTTTTCCAGCTCTGTCTTTTTGCTGTATCCAGCCTGCTTGCTGTTCACTCCCTCTGCATTCCAGTGCATCATGACAAGTGGCACTCTGGGTTTCTCTTTTTCTGTTTTGTTTTGGTCAGTAGTTCTCCTCCGCCGTCTGCTGACTCTTTATACAAGACGGTCTAGAGGGTCCTCCAGTAGCTGAGGGTGGGCTCTGTCGAGGCTCAGAGCCCGGCACTGCACCTGCCTGGTGGAGCTCCACAGGGCGAGCACCAGAACGAGATTTATTTGACGGTGTACTCTCCATAGAAAAAAAAAAAGCGAGGTGCATGATACTGTGGGTTCCGGTGCGCCTTCTGGCCCAGTATCTATGACTTTAGCACCTGTTCAACGGGAGAGTGGGCTCATCCCTAATCTGTTTATGTTCCCAGTAGTAGACTATTCGCAAGCAGCCTGGGGGTGTCACTGCTCTGCGCGGACCTTGTTTACCGAGGCGGCGTCCGAGCTCGTATGGTGAAAATATGGTTGCATTATCTTCAAAATAGCCCTGTCTTTTCCCATGGCTTTTTTCTGCCATCCTGCAAACTTGGGTGGTTAGTGGGAGTTTCTGAGCTCCAGTCTCTTTCCCAGGCATTTTATCCTGGCCTGGCACGCATACAGAGGACCCCACTTCTGGTTCTAAGTTAGCAGTTGGGGATAGGTGGGGTAGCACACTGTGCATTCCCCGTCATCCAGGGGGCTCTGCAACTATGCAGAGCTTGCACAATGCTGTGCTCTGGTTCTGGGCTCTCCCAAGGAATCCTCACGTCCTGCACAGAGCCACTTCCAGATACCCACCACCTGCCAACCCTCCATTGTAGAAATCTCCTGCATGCGGCCATCCAGTCAAGAGCCAGTATTAAGTCTGGTGCCCAAGTGGTCACTCCCCCCCAGCTCAGTGTGCAATTCTGGGTTTTCATCATGCTGCAACACAGGGGGGATTGTGATGCTCAGCCATCTCTCTCAACTCTGCACCGAATAGTGACATCGGGGACTTAACTGTGCCTCAGTACTGGGAGGCCCCGTTTCCGGGTACACCACACACAAGCCATTTGAGGCAACGGTCGCCGTGGGCGTTATCATGTAATGCGTTTACAGGTGATTTTAAATGCTATAAAATTTGGTGACATATGCTTGGTTCTCTGTAATGCCACACTCACAAAACTGACTACAACCACATCAGTCTTCAATGATATCAAATCCAAAAAAAAAATTTCTATGTGGAAATGTATCTTTAGCTTCCCTTCGAGAAGTCTTTATAATTATAATACTCAAAATCGAATGGCCGATTTTTAGATATTTAATTAATAAAATGATTACTTTATTTATAACGAATTTTTCCTAAATGATGACGCCTGTTTTCAAAAGTCTTGTAACTCGGTCAAAAAACTAATTTCAAAGAAATGAAAATGCAATCAAAAATAGAAAACAGAACAAAGTTATAGTACACACATAAAGAATTTTTAGCGCTGTATTTTTTTATTCCAGAACGATGTGTGTAATGATTTATATTTTTTACTGATTTTACTCACACAATCCAGCTGAATTTTCCCCGCCAAAAACTTAGTCTTTTACGGTGCACACAAAATATTTTATACCTGGTATCAGAATTCCGGTCACCGAAACTAAAAGAGCGCTCTGGTATAGGGCAACAAACAGCCGTGATGCAGTTTAGTGTTGTTTAGGTCACATTATTTTTAACCACTGAGGTTGGAAGGCTTAGATCCAAAGTCCAGTTCTTAGTATTAGATCGTTTTATCTCATCGGTACGCCTGTATAATAATTGAATATTAAAACTAATTCAGTTAGTCTTCTTATGCTTCTTAAGATTTTCTATATCGGTCTTTCTTATCATTTTTCATTTATCTCCAGTTCTTTTAATCTTGACATTTCACATTTCTGCTGCTATATGTGCAGTTTTCCATTGTTTGTTTAGTGTATGTAACATTCCAGATGCCAATTTTGGAGATTTTTATAGAAGAAAAACAGTCAACAAAACAGGCTCCCTTTGGCTTTCTCTGTTTTGCATTATGTGCCTCAATACCAGAGGGACCCTCTTTTATCATGGATGGCTGAATTTAATTAGTTTCTTATTTGATTTGTCCAATTGTTTTATTGAAGTTTTTTGTAGTTTCTCCAGGATGGGGTAGCTAAGTTCCATGCCCAACCTCCTTAGTCACTTCTTATGACATGCAATGGTAGACTGCAGTATTTTACTAGTCTTTGCTTTCCTATTGGGCCTCGATAACACTAATTAGCTTTTCTTTTATTGTAGTGTTCTAAGAGAAACAAATATCTGCACGAATATGTCGTTGAAATTAGCAAACCTCCACTCACATACATCACTGATTTTCTCTTTCAGCTGGGGTGAATCTTGGGGAGACAATGGATATATCTTGATGTCTCGTAACAAGAATAACCAATGTGGCATTGCCTCCATGGCCAGTTTCCCAAATGTGTAATGTTCCTCCTTGCAGTATCAAGCTCCACCATGACCTGTGATTTCAGCTTCATGTTAAATGTAATTTTCATATATTTTTAAAACTTCAGCAGCACATCATAAAGCAATGAAATAATAAAAAGAAGCATGAAACAAAAACGAATCAAGGAGCAGCTTACAAAATAAAAAAATAAATAAAACTGAGACTTCAGATGAACAACCAAAGTATGCATTATCTTGACATGTTGTTACAGGCTATGTGGTGTAAGTGAATTGTACATTACTGGCGTAAGTGAATTGCTAAGAGCATGTAAAAAAAAAAATGTGTTGCTTTGAAAACTAACCATCACAGTTTGTATGATGTGACTGAATGTATCAGAAAGAGCGTATTACTTGTATATCTGACCATCACATATGATGTTAGCAAATGGCTATGTAGTCACCAGAAAAGGTTTGCTGTCTCGGTATCTGAACATGAGGTGTATGATTGAGTTGTGTGATTTGAATGGATGACTACAAATACGTTCTGATAGTGAATTTTGTCTGAAATGGATAAGCCCAGAAGAAGAAAATAATGTAACACTAACAAATAATACCTTTGATAAGTCTAGTGTCACACATGGGCCGATAAAACTTTCTTCCATCATCTTATTGACAACATATGATGAAAGTACAGCCAACAAGAATGAGATGTTTGTGTTTTAACATAAGGTTACACCATCAGAATCAAAATATTTGTTGAGGAATCACCTTATATGTGTTCATTTTGTTCTGAGAAGGCTAATGCAAAGTATGTGTATGTATACATATATCAGTAAATTTATTATATACATGTATACAACATTGGCTATTTGATCACATGCACAAATGTTTTAGTACAGCAAAGGTCCCATACAAGATACTGCCTTTTGGGAGTAAAGTATTAGACTATACTAGGTCCAGCATTATTGAGGTGGGACCAGTTCCCTTACTTACTGCCCTTGTCTTTCCCAATGGAAGAGTAAAGTCAGATACCCATTTACAGCTGGGTACTCTGGAGCGTGATGCTACCAGATTTGGAACCCTGAACCGCGAGAGGCAATCGCTGTAACCCCTCTGTCAATATGTAGCTCACAATTGTATTAGAGGCATTTTCATTAATCTTGTTTTAGTTTGAAAGTGCAGCAATTTAAGCTTTACTTTCACATCAAAATTCAGCTTCACTATGTTCCTTTGTGTAAAGAGTTGAAATGCTTTTATCATATTTCAAGGTTAAAGCCTTCCTTGGTGAAAATGTAACAAAAATATCTTTAAATAGTCCTTAAAAAAATGCTGTTTGTTCTAAAGTGTGTTACAACCTGGCAGTCTTAGATTTTAAAATAAGGAAATTTTGTGTTTTCACTGTTTGAGTATGTCAGTTAACAATGATACATGAAGTGTGAGTGATCTACTGTAAGTCCTTTGATCTAGTGGATTTCTCTACATTTCAAGAACTGCCTTATTTCATACCATTATGTCCAAGATGGCCATGTGTAGTTCCAGAGGGTCTCTGAGGAGATTAAAAAAAAGAAAGGGACTATGTTCTTTCCCCCCCCAAGGCGTGTCATAAAGGACAAAAAGTATGAGCTGCTGTATGGTGCTGGCAACCTCATCAAATAAAAAGATTTGCTACAGAAGCCACCCCTGCAGAACGTACGCTTTTCAGCACAGGTTTCCTGCAATGGAGCCATCTGTGGTTATGGCTCCATAAGGAGTGAAAGAGATGATGATGATGTTCATGCAGAAATAGCATCAGTCATGAGATTTCATGTCATTTGTTGTGAAAGAAATATATTTTATCTGTAAAGATTATGAAAGATTTGTGAACCATTCCAACTGATAAGATTATATTACAGCAATTTATTATTGATACACTTTTGTCCCTCACTGCGAAAGATCTTGAAAGTTGTTTGAGAGGAGCTGCGCAGATGAAAGAGGTAATCCCATAGCACATACAGCCATAAGGGAGTGAAATGTTGAGGATACTAGGTCCAAACGTTTAAACACGTAAAGAAAGGAAACCCGAGGCCTGTAAACAGTAAATAGTTTTCAGGCACTCGTGAGAAATAAAGTAGAAAACTAGACAACAGAAAAACAACAGATGTGAGTGGCTTACCGGGGAGTCGAACCCAGGACCTTTCGTGCAACACCACTTTACCTAGGTACTGGTAAGCAAATCACGATTTATCCTTCCCTGCCATCTAGGCACCAGTATACTAGGTCCAGCTTTTTTTTTTTACAAAGTGGGGTGACCATTCCCTTCTCGCCGCATTTGCCTTCCCTAGCTCTTGAGCATTTACAAAAAGCCAGTGCTCTGACTGCTTAGCCAGTCGGATGCTCAAGAGAAAGCTTATAAAATAATTTAATTAAAACTGATTAGTTCGAATGTCATGTTTGTGCTATTTTTTATTAATTTACAGGTTTCAGTTCCCGAAATGTTTAAAACAATCCTTTTACTATTTTTTTTAAAAAATCTTTTAACACTTTAGGTGTCCTCTCTCCATCCACTCACCTTGATAGATCTAACTTACAGATGCAAATAACTTGTTTTTCACATGTTAATGTATTTGTTATTAATAAATGGAAATTATTTGATCCTAAAATTTATGATTTTAAAATTTTGTCCATGTTACAAGTCTTGTGAATGAAAGTACATGGTAGAACTCCATTTGATCCGGAACCCCATATTATCCGAACATCTCAATAAAATCCAAACACTTTTTCGAGAAAAAAAAAATCAGCGCCACCAGTCATGTTAGACTTTAATTTTTTTAATCTTTTGATGCTGCAAAAGCTTCAAAGGGAATGGGCTAATGGTCGGTCGCTTACGCGTACAGGAAGATCAGTTAGGATCAATAAACACAGTCAGTTAATTATCTGGTTTGTGGTCTCTATCTACTATGTTGTCCTAGTGTCTCACGTTCGCTGGCTGTTTTACGGGCAGCAAACACTGGCCTAAACAGACCGTTCAATCTTTAAAACATAAAGTGTCATAGCCTACTTACAGTTCACCACAAAAATTTTGGTGTGCAAGTATTTCTGCCTGTGCGATATGGCATCTTCCAGATAAGCCTAAAGCATATAAAAGGAGACCTCAAATGGTTTGTTCAAATGGGAAACGAATAAACAGAAATATGAAAATCAAGAGACGTAAGGAAATGTGAAAGACAGTGTTTCTCACTTGCGACATTTTTCAATTTGTGAAAAGCTACCCTCCTGGGACAACAAAAGATAAGCAAGATAAAAATTATGATTTTCATCAAATTTGGATATAATATGGTCAAAGAAACTTAAATCCATAGAGAAAGATGCGAGAGATTTGAAATTGGAAAGCTTAGTAAGATATGTTTTGTGCAAAGAAAACAAAGGAACTATCTCTCTGGCTCGTCTATTGGTTAAAAAGGCACTTTATTCAACAATCAACTTACGGTCCTCCTGACTTTTAATGCAAGTCCAGGATGATGGTTTAAGAAACTTTTACATATCAAGTCCATGGCATATAACGAGATATCTTGGAGATTCAAGGGGGAATCTTTATCTAGCGATGCAACTGCCCTAAAAATTTAAAGAAACAGTCTTGCTTTTTTGGAAGAAGTCAGGTTATTCACTCGATGATGTGTATAATGCCGATGAGACTGCCTTATACTGGATATCATTGCCTCAAAAATCACTTGCATCTCAGCGCGAAGCAGCTGCCCCTGGGTTTAAAAAGTGCAAAGAGAGAGTAACAATTTTGGTAGCCGCGAATGCCAGTGGAATCATCGTTTACCGGTGCTAATGATCGGTCAAAGCCAAAAAACCACGTTTTTAAAGAATGTGACATGTCTCCCATTGAGGTTACAAAGCACAGAAGAGTGCTTGGATGAATAGTGAAATATTTCTTGATTGGTATACACAAATCAGTTCATCCCAAAATGTGAAGAGGTTTTGAGAGAACAAGAAAAGAAAACTGGAAAAGTAATTCTTCTACTGACAATGCACCATCTCATCCAGAACCGGATACATTGAATGCAGTTGTATGCAAATTTTAAAGTAATTTTTCTGCCTCCCAATGTAACAGCACTGATTCAACCAATGGATCAGGGTGTTATAGCAAAGCTAAAAAGATGTAACGAAGAAGTGAAGTCCTGCGTCGTTTATTGTTGGCTGAAGATGAAGAAAGAGTGGTGGCGTTTTCCAAAAAGCTTAATCTCAAAGACTGCTGATATATGTTAGCTGATGCTTGGACCACCCTGTCACAAGATAATCTCAACAAGGCTTGGAATAGATTGCTTGGGAAAAAGGAGGAAATGAAAACTACTGCAGTGGACACAAATGATGATTGTATAAATGAAGTTGTGGAACTGTTTCAAGCATTTGCCCCCCGGATTTTCAGGGACTGTGACAAAGATGATGCACACATGTGCTAGAAGATGATAATGATTCTGGTTTTCAGTTTTTGAATGACGAAGAAATTTTGTCTTTTGTGCAAGAAGAAAACCAAATACATGTAGTGACCGATGATGAAGACTCCTCAGAAGTACATGATGGTACTTGTAGATTATGAAGAAAACCCAAAACGTCGACCAAGTCCTGAAGAGGCCTTTATAGCACTAGAAACAGCGATGGCTTGGTACGAGCAAGAAGATGACAGCTGTCCTACACAGCTTCTGCTGTTGAAGAGAATGCGGGACTTAGCAGCCAAAAGGAGACTATCCAGTTTGGTGCAAAGAGGATTCCTCATTATTTTAAATAGTGGGCTACATCTGTGCAAGTACATGTATACGTAAGTTGCGCCTGGTTTTGAATCGTTTGTAATGTTATTTTGAAAACATTTCTCTTTCTAAAAATAATTATTAATACAAGTAGTACATGCACTGCAGTGTAAATAAAAAGTGTACATGAAAGTGTGTGAATTATTTTAACAGTGATAAATAGTGATTCTAGTGCTTTTCCTTGTGATGGTTTATTATTTTTAGTACAATATGTGTACAAGTTTTCACTCTCGAAACATTATGTTAACTCTAATTATTTCCGAACATCTGGATTATCCGAACGATGCTCGGCGGGGTCTGGATCCTTGGCTCTTTGTTTCCCATGCTTGTCGTGGTATCCGATCTTCTCCCATTCTGCAGACATGGCCAAACCATCTTAATTGGGACTGTTCTACTTGGGTCTGCAGGGGGTAGGATTTAAGGCCTTGACGTATCGTCTGGTTGCGTACCATGTCTCTTCTTGTTACTTCAACCACCTTCCTCAGATACCTCATTTCTGAGGTTTGGATCTGGCTTTTATGGGTTGTAGTCATTGCCCATGACTCGCATCCGTATGTCAAGACTGGGACATAGGTGGAGCGGTATACAGCCATCTTCGTTTTCTTACCAACCTCTCTCTTGCTGAGGAATCCTCGATTTATGGCCTGAAAAAGTCTCCCAGCTTAATCTGATGTTTTCTTTCTTCTCGTGATATCACCATGGATTTTGTTTTAGAGCTGCTTATGACCATCCCTCTCTTCTCCAGCTCTTCCTTCCAGACTTGCAGGTTGGATTGGAGATGTGCCTCTGATTTAGCAATCAGGGCAACATCATCAGCAAATGCCAGCTCCGAAATATAGACCTGTCTCATCTTCCAGTACCCCACTGAATACTTTCTTGTTCTCTCCTTACATGCCTTGATGACATCGTCCATAAGGAGTATGAAGAGGTAAGGTGATAGGATATCACCTTGTCTTACACCAGTGGTGGTCCTGAACTCTTCTGACTTATGGTTTGCTGTCCTCACATAATTTCTGCAAGACTTGTAGAAGCTCTGTATAGCATGAATCAGAGGTGCTGGAATATTCTTCCTTGCCAAACAGTCCCAAAGTTTGCTCCAGGGGACCCTGTCAAACGCCTTTTCCAGATCTATGAAACAAAGATGGATCTCACTCTTATACTCAAGGGCCTTTTCACTCAGCTGTCTGAGTGTGAAGATTAGGTCTTGAGTACTTCGGTTTGCTCGGAATCCGCACTGGACCTCATCCAATTGTGGCTCAGCTAGGCGTCGGAGTCTCTGCTCTAGGATTCTAGAGTAGATTTTACCAGGGACACTGAGAAGGGATATGCCTCTATGGTTTCCACATTGTCGATTGTCACCCTTTTTGAAAATTGGTGTTATGATGGCAATCTCCCAATCCTTTGGTATGGTCTTGTTGCACCATGCTGCCTGTTTAAGAGTAATAGGTCGCCTGATGCTCCCATGTACTTAACCATTTCTGGTGTTATACCATCATGCCCTGCTGCTTTGCCCATCTTGATTTTCTCCAGTGCTGCCCTCAGTTCTTCCATCTTTATGTCATCTTCACCATCATTGGTTTTCTCTTCTGTGCTAGTGGTTATCATTTCTGATGCTTCACCATGCTCACCATCCAGGAGTTCTGAGAAATATTCTTTCCATCTTCCATTACTTCCTTCGGGGCAGTAAGCAATTTGCCTTGCTTGTCCTTTATAAATTTGAGAGGGCATTGTTTTTCCTTCCTCATGTTCTTTAGGGTCTTATAGAACAATTTCTGGTTTTCTTGTGCATCTTTTTCTAGCTTTGCTCCAAATTCTTCCCAGGACTTCTGTTTTGCTGCTAGCACTTTGTTCTTTGCTTCTGTTCTGAGTGTCACATATTCTCTATATTTTTCCATTTGTCCTGTTGTGTTTTTAGCTCCTAAGTATTGTTTCCATGCCATTTTCTTCTCTCTTATTTTCTCTTTGACTTCCTCTGTCCACCTAGGTGTCCCTCTTCTCTCTGGTTCCCAAGTCGTACTTCACCGCATGCTGCTGCAGCAGCTGTCTTTATGATATCCTTGAATTTATTCCAGAGGGTTTCCAAGTCATCAGGTCGTTCTTCTGTGTTGCTCACTGCTGTAGCAATAAGCCCCTGATATCTGGTCTTAATTTCTGGCTCTCTCAGCTTGTAGGTCCTAATGCTCATTTCTCCTGCTCGTTTACTTGGTTTCTTGCGTGATGTTGGGCAGTTCCTAGGCTGAGCAACTCTTTCAGTTGTTCGTTTGATTGTTAGCAGGTAGTGATCACTTCCAATCTCTGGCCCCCTCCAGACTCTTGCATCTCGGACATATCTGAATGAGCTTCTCCGAACAATGGCATAGTCGATCACTGACTTCTCATTCTTGGTTGGTTCACATCTAGTGTATGCATGTATGCGCTTATGGGGGAACTTNGTGTTTGTAATGATCAGATTCTGCTCACTGCAGAATCTAAGGAGTCGCTTTCCATTGTCATTGAGAGTATCTTCTCCATATCTTCCGATAACTCCACCCCATCTAGCATGGTCATTTCCAACTCTGGCATTAAAAATCTCCGAGCATGATAACTTCATCTAGGCAGTCATCCACTGTCCTTTGAAGCAGCTCGAAGAATTCCTCCTTGACCTCTGCTCTCTCATCCTCATTTGGCCCATACACTATACCAGGTTGACTATGGTTTCTCCTTCTTTTAGTTTTACAACCATAATGCGCCATTTTGTGTATTAACACTATTCACCACCTTTAATCTTTCCAGCTCTATAGACAACACCTTTTCCTCGTGCAGCCTCATATTTTCTTCCGCTTGTATCTGAAGTTTCCTCTCTTCCATTTGCATTTCCATTTGTTTTTGAATTTTTCTTTCTTCAGCCTCAAATTTATGTTTCTCAGCTTCCATCTGAAATTTTCTCTCTTCTGCCTGCATCTGCAATCTCCTATCTTCAGCCTCTAATTTCTGTCTTTCAGCTTCCATCTGAAATTTTCTCTCTTCTGCCTTCATCTGCAATCTCCTATCTTCAGCCTCTAATTTCTGTTTTTCAGCCTCCATTTTCTGAGCCTTGTCATATTCGACAAGTGCAAATTCTCTTACTTCTTCAGTAGTCATACCAAGGGATTTTCCTTGTTTAATGAAGTAGTCTAAACTAGACATTATGCTCGATTTTATAAGGTATGTAACTTGTACAAAATATCTGGAGAAACTAACTTTATCCCAACTTAGTGGGTGGCAAGTCGTTGCTTAAGAACCTGCACAGTTACCTTTTCAACGGTTAACAATGTTATTAATTACAAGCAACATTCATTATAATATTGATAGAGCATGACAAAATAGATAGTACAAACCAGAGTTACAAAGACAAGATATAAACGACAAATGACCACGTTCGCAGGAATCAAATAAAGTCAAAAAGCGGAAATAAAGATAAGAAATTTTGCAAAGCTTGCAATGCCAGCTGCGAATAGAGTGGCAAGACACACGACAGCACAGTGTATAAACGAAAAAAATTGTATATAAATAAACGATAGAAAGGAGAGGGAGACACCTACAAACAAATTAATCAAAAAACTAAGGCACAGAGAAAATACTACGTTAACAACAATAAAACGTTTCGTCACACCTAAACGATGGTGTCACAGATTTCCAAACACAGAGGACTGAAATGCATCAGCAAAACGAATTCGCTGGAATTTCCGCTGCTGAAAATCCGCAAGAATGTCCCTACAGAATGCTTTCGTAGGCCCTGGGGGAACTGGGATATATCCTAACGAAAGTCACCACCCAACCAAACCCGCTTTAACATAGAACATATAACATAGAAGAAGGAATATAATAGTGTAAGCTCTGAGGAAAACTCAATCACAACGAACAGTGGTACGGTTTACATGCAAAACACAACTTATCTTCAAAATACAGAACTCCCAGCCTCCGCAAGAACAGTAATGATGAACATCGAATAAGACAATGCAATCCCACGCTGATGGCTACAGGATCTCCTCGTCGAGTGTTGAAAGGACACAGCTGAACATGGATGACGTCTACTTGAAATACTTGCTCACACAAAATAGCACTGTCAACACTGTAAATCTTGTGGAACTTAACATCGCAAAAATCTTCTGTTAGTAGATATCCTCTAGGATGCTGTTGAACTTGTTAGCAGATCTCCTTCTATAGTTGGTATGGCACCCCAAAGAACTGGCTCACCACTTTATGTTAAAGTTTATTTCTTTGTTGACAGGATCATGTTGCTGTGTGGTTGTAGACACTTCTGTAGGCGGTGAATGTTTGTGGTGGGTGGCACGGTTAGGCAAAGTTCATTCATACGCTGATGAATACAATCAGCCTTAGGTCGGGCTTACGAATGGCCGACAGGTGTGTGAATATGTAGATGTCAACATACGCGAATGTTAAAGGGTTCTGGCATACCTGGACAAACTGGAACCTCACACCACAGCAAAACATAGGAGTCAGGGAATGTCGGAACGAGTGGTAACGTAACACAGTTTATTACGACAGACTCACGTAGACATCATGGGACGACATTTTCATAACAAATCATGGAGCATCAACGGTTCACAGCATAATCATACAGTATCAGGTACAAAATATCTGTCACATCGGTTGCATAAACCACAGGCCTCAGCACAGTACTCTGTTACAATAAATATCCCCCAGGAACAAACTTCCAACATCTTAAATATCTAGTAAGTAAATCCAATGGGGGAAAAATAGGCTGCGTAACAAAGCAGCTCACAGTATCTCTTATTTCATAATAGACCATGGTAAACATCCATTAGGAACAAAGGTTTGTATGAATATCTTCATCAATAATAATACTCGAGGGCGGTATGCTCCATGGCCTCGAAAAGATATCTTCAATATCACAAAATTCTCCCCTTTACAAAAGAGACACCCTGGAACGCACTAGCGAGTTGGGACCGCCATCTCGAAGCCCTGCCAGCAAACACACTGTCACGAGATTACACCTTTTCAGAACAGCTCAGTACAAATTACTCATGCGCGAACTAGCCGCGTGAGACTATCGCTCAGCTCAGCCGTCTCTTTCCCCAAACTATCACTAAGAACCTTCGAAAACTTTCTTTATCTTATTTTTAAAATAAACTAACAACTACTCAGTTGAGCTATGTTCAAAAATTACCGAGCATAAAGCCCCAACTAAAAAATCATCTCACCAAAGCGTGCTAACTAACGTGTGTACAAAAATCCGACCCATACATACAAATCTTTAACACCTAACTCCCATTAATAAAACATGACTTAACATGTCTTCTTCCGTGCACATTTTGTTGTTTTATTTTCGAATAATAAACGTCTTTGCTAGCCTTAAATACTTTGTTCGTTTCACGTGCGTAATTACATTTTTAAATTAACAGTTTAAAAACCGTGAAAATAGTTTGGTTTGGTTTTAAGGACTGTCTTCATTGCACACGGAGAACTTCCATCAATGCTCCAATATCCCCCCTTAGATCACACAAGGAGGATCTTAGCACAGTGCACGAACTCCGCAGTACCGGTACCGACGAGAATCCCAATGTGTGTATATAGGAATCACACATTCTATAAATATTTTTGTGGTGAGTAGGTTTCTAATTTTTTAATTTTGCCAGAGGACCATTTTGAAGTGGGCAGTCTGCAATATTCTTAACTGCTTTCAATGAAAACTATAGTCTTAGCCCATAAACTTGCCATTCACATCTTAACATTTCAGAGGTAACTTTTTCCTAGTATTTTGGCAACTACAATTTCTGGGATGTAACACACATTGCCTGATTCATACGCACACATATACATGGGGGGGGGGGGGGGAACTTACTGATTCGTGAAAGTAGTTACAATAAACAAGTGTATTTGTAGATCGCAGCCCCATTTTAAAAGTAGACGTAGTAGGTTTTGGCATGCTAAAGTCTGCCCAGGCCTGCGCTCTGACCCTTTTGTTGGTCATTGTTTTCTTCTTCTTCTATGTCGTCGTTTTACACTTTCAGACGTCAACTTCAGTACCGCAAGTTTAAAGAAAGCGGTGATCATATTGAGGTTGTCGGTCTTTCCATAGAGTTTGTCCAGGAGTGTTACTGGTGACGGCCATGTGTGCTTTCTGTGTTGGAAACTTTTGCAGAATTATGTTCATCTGTCATTTTATCGGTGCCACAGCTACACTCATCGGTCGTTCCTATCGTTAGCTTGTTGAACAGAGTGGTATCTCAGTCTGTTGTGACATGTGCGAAGCCTGTAGATTACCAATTGTTCACTTCAATTAAGCTGGTAATATGCATCGGTCTTCTGGCAGCCTGGGTGCTCTTTTTCCCACTTGTTTCTGGATCTGCTGCTGATAAAACTTGGCCTCTTCATAAGTTATGCATGTGTCAGGCTGAGGTAGCTTTCTACCTTCCTTTGCCAATATATCAGCCTCTTCATTGCCGGGGATGTTACAATCCACTGTGTAATAACTCTATTGAATCGCTGACTTAGTTTGTAGAGTTTTGCTCTTAAGTCGTGCCTGCATTTTTTTTTTTTAACTCCTCGCGCTGTAGCTACCGATAGCACATTTGTAAAGAAAGCTACATGTCTCAGTGGCAGATGAGTATTATACCACTAGAAAAATTGATAATTTTGATTTGCCCTATTCGCAATGATTTGACAGATTTGATGCCACTTTCTCATATCGGCATTTGTTCAAATTATTTGGAATTGAAAACAATATATATCCTAATTATAACCCATCAAAGGCTGAAATGGGATATTTTTCTTCATAATAAAAAAATAAAAAAAATGCTACTTTCACGAATCGGCAGTTATTCATATTATTTGGAATTGAAAACAATATATATCCTAATTATAAACCATCAGAGGTTGAACGGAATATTTCTCATTATCAAATTTAAAAAGAAAAGGCTCAGTGCATTTCTGTGCCATTAGGACTTCTGCTGTAGTTTTCAAGGCCTCTGCTTCTGCTCTGAAATTGCTTGAGACGTCCTGTTGCCACCGGCAAACCTCTGTTGTGTGCTATTATGTTATGATTGTTTTGGTTTATACGTGTCCAGATGTCATTTTTACCGGTGTCCACATGACTAATATGTCCAATATCTAATCACAGCACGACGGTAGATCGTGGTCTAATTGACCACCTCACAAGCTCCTCTAATTGACCTGGATCAATATTTTCTCCCCGTATGCTTCTCTCCTTATGCAACACCGACGTCATATGGCTGTGTTATGCTGCCCTGCCTCTTCATCATCATCATCAGTTGCCATCTCCACAACGGAGGTTGGCTGTAATGGATCTCCAACGTCTTCTGTCTCTTGTCTTGGTGGTACACTCTGATAGACTCTTTCCCGTCCATCTCTTGATGTTATCTTCCCACTTATAGCGCTGTCTTCCCCTTGCACGTTTACCTTCAACTCTCCCTTCTGTTATGGTCTTCTGCAAGGTGTTATGCCTTTTTATGTGGCCAAAGTATTTTAGCTGCCGAACTTTGACCTCTCTCATTAGTTCTCTTTTCATACCTAGATTTTCTAGGACCTCCTTATTTGTTTTCATCTCTTTCCATGAGATACGCCCCATTCTTCTATATATCCACATTTCAAGAGCCTCAATTCTTTCTTCCAAATGCTTATTCATCGTCCATGTTTCTGCACCATACAGAAATGCAGAATATATATAACAGTTTATGATTCTCAGTTTTAATTTATGAGATAACTGTTTGGATGTCAGTATATGTTTCATGTTGTTGAATGTAGCTTTGGCCATTCCTATTCTCTTCTTGATTTCTGTTTCACATCTGCCATCTTCTGTTATTATATGACCAAGATATACGTAGCTCTTGACTTGTTCCAGGATTTTCCCATTTACGCTTATCTTTAATGTGGGTTTATCGTCTGTTTTGCTAATTATCGTAGTTTTAGTTTTCTCAATATTAATGTCGAGTCCATATTCATGACTTATACTGTTCACTTGCTTCACTAGTTCTTGTAACTCCTGTTCGCTTTCAGCTAACAACACGGTATCATCTGCATATCTAAGGTTGTTTATTGATCTTCCACTGATGTTCAGTCCTGGTATTTCCTGTATCTGTTTGAAAATTTTTTTCGGTGTATAAATTAAATAGGCAGGGGGACAGCACACAACCTTGTCTGACACCTCTTTTTATGTCTATGTATGGTGAATAATTCCTTCCCGATCTTACTGTGGCAGTTTGCTCCCAATAAAGGTTACTGAGTATTCTTATATCTTTTCCATCAATACCTATGTCTTTGAGGCATTCAATTATTTTCTCATGATGGATTCTGTCAAAAGCCTTCTTATAGTCAATGAAGCACATATACATACTTTTTTGGACCTCTGTATATTTTTCTGCTAATCTTCTTAGGCAAAATATTGCCTCTCTTGTTCCACTGTTCCGTCTAAAACCAAACTGTTCTTCTTGGATTTCGCTGTCTACTTTACTTTTTATCCTTTCCTGTATGATTTTGAGCAGTATCTTAATTGCATGACTCATCAGGCTGATTGTTCTGAAGTCTGAACATTCTGTTGCATTTGGTTTTTTGGGCAATGTTATAAAAACTGATGTCTTCATGTCGTGTGGTAAATATCCTGTATTGTATATATCATTGCATATTTCTGTGATTGTATCTATACCAAAGCTCTCCAGAGCTTCTATCATTTCAATGTTTATGTTATCCATGCCTGCTGATCTTCCTTTTTGTATCATATGAATGGCATTCTCTACTTCTGATCTGAGAATGTGTGGGCCTTCATTAGAATCTGGTGATGGTTTTTTACCTCTGTTGTCCTCGAATAGTTCTTTTACGTATTCTGCCCATCTGTTTGATATGTCTTTCTCATCAAGTAATATTACACCATTTTTGTTCTTGATACAGCTTCCTCCTTGTGCAAACCGCGACCGATTTGATAATTTCTTTATTTCTTCATGCATATCTCTTGTCATGTGCTTCGCTTCCAAGTCTTCTATTTCCTTACATTTTGTTTCTATCCACCGTTCTTTTGCTTCTCTACACATAGTACGTATGTCATTGTCTATTGTTTTATATTCTGGAGTATTTTTTGCTTTCTTTCTTTCTGCCATTTTATTCAAGATGTCATCTGTCATCCAAATTTGATTTTTCTTAGACTCCTTTTTAGGTAAATTTGCATTTGCTGATTGTATGCTTGTTTTTAAGCATTCCCATTTTGCGGTTGCTTTTTCTTCTGGGTTTTCTCTTCTATACTGCTCCATGCTTTCTGTCAATAACTGTTGGTATTTATTTTTGACTTCGATTAAATATTTCTGTTTTATATCTGGTTGTTTCAGCGCTGATATTTCTATCTGGGGTTCCTCCTGTCTTCTGTTTCCTGCTCTTTTCAGCTTTATATTTACTTTGATGACAACTGGATTGTGATCTGAATTTATGTCGGCGCCAGGATGTGTCTTTGCACTTGTGACACTGTTCTTAAATCTATGTTTTATCATGATATAGTCGATTTGATTACGTGTTACATCTCCTGGGCTTTTCCATGTGTATAATTTCCTTGGGTGATGTTCAAAAAAGGTGTTACATATGACCAGCTGGTTTTCTTCACAGAACTGGATAAGTCTGTCTCCTCTATCATTTCTTGTCCCTAATCCATACTGTCCTACTATTTTCTTGTATTTTCCTTTTCCTACTTTTGCATTCATATCACCCATTACTATCAACACATCTGTAGATTTGACTGGTTTAAGTGTGTGTTGTAGCTCTTCATAGTATTCTTCTATTTCTTCCTCGCTGTAATCTTTAGTTGGTGCATAAGTTTGTAAGATTGATATGTCGAATGGCTTTGCTCTCATCTTTAGTAACATCATTCTGTCATTGTGTGTCCAGTATCCACATACGTATTTTTCTAACTCCTTCTTTATCAACATTCCTACCCCTCTTTCGTGTTTTTCTCCTCCTGAGTGTATAAGCGTGTACTGGTCTCTTGTTATGTAGCCTGTATCCAAAAGTCTTGCCTCTGCAACTCCCAGTATATCGAGTTTCATGTCGGTTGCCTCTAATATAAGATTGTCCAGCTTTCCTTCTCCGTTTAAAGTTCTAACATTCCATGTTCCTATTTTTAGGCTTCTCCTACTAGTTTTTAGGTGGTCTTTTCAAGGCAGCACCAAACAATAAGAAAGTGCCTAGTGGTGGGGTGTGCGGGGATAAAGTAGGTCACATGGGTATCTATTCAACATTAAAAACCTCGTGACCCAGCAAAGTCATATGACTAGGATCACGTGGAAACCCCCGCTCTCGTTACTACTTAGGCTGAAGTTTTCCATCCTTGTCGTTTTTTCGTTGAGATAAAGTCGGCTTGAAAGGTGCTGAGGATCACGAGATTTAGAGACATACGGAATCTAGCTTTTTGTAAGTGTACGACTTTAGGTTTTTTGTTTAGAATTTTGTAATAAGTGATTGGTATTCTATAATGTAGCATTGTTTATCCTTCCCTTTTTCAAACAAGCGTGATAGGATTTAGATGCTTCGCCTTCAGGGAAGTACCTAGGTTTTATTTATTTAATTTTGTTATATTTATTTTTATTTTCTTTTAAGTTCTTATGTCTCCTATCTAGCCTTCACTTTCTTTCTTTTCCTGACGAAGGCCTTGTGGCCGTAACGTAGACTACTTTCTTTGTCTTTTGTCCTCGTAAGACGAATCACCTTTTTTCGATTTTTTTTCAAACCCATCCTTTATGAAAGGGAGCATTCTGAGAAAGACCACCTAAAAACTAGTAGGAGAAGCCTAAAAATAGGAACATGGAATGTTAGAACTTTAAACGGAGAAGGAAAGCTGGACAATCTTATATTAGAGGCAACCGACATGAAACTCGATATACTGGGAGTTGCAGAGGCAAGACTTTTGGATACAGGCTACATAACAAGAGACCAGTACACGCTTATACACTCAGGAGGAGAAAAACACGAAAGAGGGGTAGGAATGTTGATAAAGAAGGAGTTAGAAAAATACGTATGTGGATACTGGACACACAATGACAGAATGATGTTACTAAAGATGAGAGCAAAGCCATTCGACATATCAATCTTACAAACTTATGCACCAACTAAAGATTACAGCGAGGAAGAAATAGAAGAATACTATGAAGAGCTACAACACACACTTAAACCAGTCAAATCTACAGATGTGTTGATAGTAATGGGTGATATGAATGCAAAAGTAGGAAAAGGAAAATACAAGAAAATAGTAGGACAGTATGGATTAGGGACAAGAAATGATAGAGGAGACAGACTTATCCAGTTCTGTGAAGAAAACCAGCTGGTCATATGTAACACCTTTTTTGAACATCACCCAAGGAAATTATACACATGGAAAAGCCCAGGAGATGTAACACGAAATCAAATCGACTATATCATGATAAAACATAGATTTAAGAACAGTGTCACAAGTGCAAAGACACATCCTGGCGCCGACATAAATTCAGATCACAATCCAGTTGTCATCAAAGTAAATATAAAGCTGAAAAGAGCAGGAACAGAAGACAGGAGGAACCCCAGATAGAAATATCAGCGCTGAAACAACCAGATATAAAACAGAAATATTTAATCGAAGTCAAAAATAAATACCAACAGTTATTGACAGAAAGCATGGAGCAGTATAGAAGAGAAAACCCAGAAGAAAAAGCAACCGCAAAATGGGAATGCTTAAAAACAAGCATACAATCAGCAAATGCAAATTTACCTAAAAAGGAGTCTAAGAAAAATCAAATTTGGATGACAGATGACATCTTGAATAAAATGGCAGAAAGAAAGAAAGCAAAAAATACTCCAGAATATAAAACAATAGACAATGACATACGTACTATGTGTAGAGAAGCAAAAGAACGGTGGATAGAAACAAAATGTAAGGAAATAGAAGACTTGGAAGCGAAGCACATGACAAGAGATATGCATGAAGAAATAAAGAAATTATCAAATCGGTCGCGGTTTGCACAAGGAGGAAGCTGTATCAAGAACAAAAATGGTGTAATATTACTTGATGAGAAAGACATATCAAACAGATGGGCAGAATACGTAAAAGAACTATTCGAGGACAACAGAGGTAAAAAACCATCACCAGATTCTAATGAAGGCCCACACATTCTCAGATCAGAAGTAGAGAATGCCATTCATATGATACAAAAAGGAAGATCAGCAGGCATGGATAACATAAACATTGAAATGATAGAAGCTCTGGAGAGCTTTGGTATAGATACAATCACAGAAATATGCAATGATATATACAATACAGGATATTTACCACACGACATGAAGACATTTTTTTGATAACATTGCCCAAAAAACCAAATGCAACAGAATGTTCAGACTTCAGAACAATCAGCCTGATGAGTCATGCAATTAAGATACTGCTCAAAATCATACAGGAAAGGATAAAAAGTAAAGTAGACAGCGAAATCCAAGAAGAACAGTTTGGTTTTAGACGGAACAGTGGAACAAGAGAGGCAATATTTTGCCTAAGAAGATTAGCAGAAAAAACAGCATCATTTTACCAAAATATACAGAGGTCCAAAAAAGTATGTATATGTGCTTCATTGACTATAAGAAGGCTTTTGACAGAATCCATCATGAGAAAATAATTGAATGCCTCAAAGACATAGGTATTGATGGAAAAGATATAAGAATACTCAGTAACCTTTATTGGGAGCAAACTGCCACAGTAAGATCGGGAAGGAATTATTCACCATACATAGACATAAAAAGAGGTGTCAGACAAGGTTGTGTGCTGTCCCCCTGCCTATTTAATTTATACACCGAAAAAAATTTTCAAACAGATACAGGAAATACCAGGACTGAACATCAGTGGAAGATCAATAAACAACCTTAGATATGCAGATGATACCGTGTTGTTAGCTGAAAGCGAACAGGAGTTACAAGAACTAGTGAAGCAAGTGAACAGTATAAGTCATGAATATGGACTCGACATTAATATTGAGAAAACTAAAACTACGATAATTAGCAAAACAGACGATAAACCCACATTAAAGATAAGCGTAAATGGGAAAATCCTGGAACAAGTCAAGAGCTACGTATATCTTGGTCATATAATAACAGAAGATGGCAGATGTGAAACAGAAATCAAGAAGAGAATAGGAATGGCCAAAGCTACATTCAACAACATGAAACATATACTGACATCCAAACAGTTATCTCATAAATTAAAACTGAGAATCATAAAGTGTTATATATATTCTGCATTTCTGTATGGTGCAGAAACATGGACGATGAATAAGCATTTGGAAGAAAGAATTGAGGCTCTTGAAATGTGGATATATAGAAGAATGGGGCGTATCTCATGGAAAGAGATGAAAACAAATAAGGAGGTCCTAGAAAATCTAGGTATGAAAAGAGAACTAATGAGAGAGGTCAAAGTTCGGCAGCTAAAATACTTTGGCCACATAAAAAGGCATAACACCTTGCAGAAGACCATAACAGAAGGGAGAGTTGAAGGTAAACGTGCAAGGGGAAGACAGCGCTATAAGTGGGAAGATAACATCAAGAGATGGACGGGAAAGAGTCTATCAGAGTGTACCACCAAGACAAGAGACAGAAGACGTTGGAGATCCATTACAGCCAACCTCCGTTGTGGAGATGGCAACTGATGATGATGATCCTTTATCCAAAGTAACGTAGTTCAGAGCCTAGCTTTGATAATTGTTCGTATAATAGCAGTAAGGTGTCCCCCACCGGCAGACGTGGAACTTTAGTCCACATTATTGATAAAGCTGGTTAAATATCTTTTTTTTTTTTAATTCTTCACTTTTAGTAGCAATTTCAGTACATATAGGTTTGTATGTACGTGACCCTTGATTTTGAAATGTTGAAAAAACTTGCACAAAGGATAGCCTAGACATATGTAAGGCATAGCTGGTCAAGACCGTACTCCACCTCCACGTGGTGGTCATGGAAACAGTCTGCAGCAGTGCAGTCTGGCTGAGCGAGTACGGATCGAAATGGGAAGGCAAACCCGGTCCCTAAAAAATGCCGTGCTGAAGTCGGATGTGTCGACCGAAAGGTGCAGATATTTTAACCTAGGCGTAAACAGACACAACGCAACCACCGTCCTTTTCAGGGCGAACGAGGAAGAAGAAGAATATGTAAGGCATAGGCAACAACAATATGTAGCCTACTGAACTGCCTTTCCCACGAGCAGATATGGAATGCAGCTACAGTACATACTTTGCTATGATATTCATTAAATACCATTTGCATTTAATGCCACAGTTTCAATCGCTCCTCAGAAATATTCTGGTAAGTGTAGTCCTGCCACACTACTAAAGACATTACACATACCTCTTCATCATCACCTCTCAGCTTCCTGTGGAGCACATCTTCAACAACAACATGCTAAGCTCCTCCTGTCTTGTGCCAAGCTCCTCCTGTCTTGTGCCAAGCTCCTCCTGTCTTGTGCCATCTATAAAGCGTCTTTACATGTCTTCTTCATAGCATCATGTCTGTCTTCAGTTCTCCATGTGTTATTTTGTGGGTTGACATGAAGCACAGTGGGCCGTCTTCTTTGATGTCATCCCAGTAAGTCGCCAACGTCATTATGGTTAGGATTAGGTCTTACAGTTAGTGTTTAGGATACCTAATCCTAACCCTTACCCCTTTTTACTGAGTCTCTGAATTCTTTTTGTTAAGGCCCTATTGAACAGGTGGCCCACTGTGCTTCATTTCAGTCCTTTAGTGATCTCCCTGTTTTCTTACCTTGGGAATTCCAGAACAGTACCTGCCTTTTAATGCTTTCAGTTGGTTTTCTTAATGTGTGTTTTATTCTACACCAGTGTCTACTCACCTTTTGTTCCGCTGGTGTTTGTGTGGGTTGAACCCTAACCTTAATTCTAACCCTAACAATGTTGGCGACTTAAAGGATGATATGAAAGAACACGTCCCACTCGTCTTCATTTAAACTATTTGTGTGATTTATTCCATCAGTTCCATGAGTGATCTAGATTTAAATTCTTCTATTTTGCCCAGGCACCCATTTTTAAAAGTCTGTATCTCTAGTTTTCATTTACACATACCCACTGGTCACAGTAGGTTAAGGTACCATCTATATCTCAAGTATAGTAACACCAGCCCCATGACAGCCGAACATTTCTGCAGTCCTGCCTAAAATACAACAGTGAACAGAATAGCATATGGCAACAAGCTCATTTCTCTCCATGAAAAACTGTTTGGTTATAGACCTTTGAACAGAATGAACTGGATTTACTTGACTTATTTTGTTGTTTCTGGCAGGGTCAAGGACATCTGAAACACTCATTTTTTTCACTATCATCACCTCTCAGCTCAATAAAAGCATAGACCTTCAACAAATGAATGCCAAGTCTCCCTGTCTTGTGCCATCACCTCAAGGTCTTTCCATGTCTCCATCATCCCCTTCATGTCTCTCTCCAGTTCTCTTCACCATTCTTTTGGAGCAGACTATATTCTGTGCTGTGTTCTTCAATTTTGAATATATTTACTCCTTTTTCATTATCACATTTCTTGATAATTTATAATGTGCTCCTTTGTTGGGAAATGTTTATTTACCCGTTTTCAGGTTATACTTTGAGACTTTGGTTCATTGTGTAATTAAAACTTCTCCCTTACAGATTTGTGCATCATGTTTAGAACTATTGTGTTTCTGCTCATCTTGGGCTATGCTGTGGCTGGACCTGCTTACATGAAGTATTTTAAGATTGAAGAACCTCTCAATCGTCCTGTCAGCAAGTCAGAAGTGCATCCACCAGAATATCCTGAGAATTTGAAAGCAACCCTTCCCCGTGGTTCAGCAGCTGGTGCTGTATATAAACTGTCATATGCAGACTACTACAAGACATGGGAGTCATTTAAGAATATTCATAGTAAGTAGTAAATAGGTGCTTGTGTAGAATAGGAGATTGAAGTGGTATGACAAGATCACTAACATAAAGCTGATGACAAGAACCAGACAAGTGCCAGTGGAATGAGAGATTAGAAGACACTGGAGATGGATAGGACACTTACTGAGGAAACTTGACAGCATTGCCAAGCAGTCCTTATTCTGGAATCCCCTGGGTAATAGAGGAAGAGGGAGCCTAAAGAACACATGGAGAGGAGAACTGGAAATGAAGAAGATATGAAAAGACCTTGAGCTGATGGCACAGGACGTAAGCTGATGGCATACGTTTGTTGAAGGCCTGTAATCCTTGGCGAGCTGAAGGGTAATGGTGATTGTAAGTAGCTTCACAATTCAGAAGTAAATATTTCTTTAACAGTAACAGGATTGTACGATCATTCTCATATTACTTCAGTCATATGTTATGATACACAACCTCTTGCAGTTACGGAAGAGTAGACCTCATTATAGATTATCGCTCCCATACTGTTATGTGCAAGTCTGACTTGTTCGTAGTTTGTAACAAGTTGTCTTACATTTTCAGCTCTTTTCAACTATGTAATATAGTTCATCTTTAAATAGCTGATTTGAACATTGTGTATGGGGCCACAGCATAGGACACACAGATCTGTTATATAGGTCAGATGTATAGGATGGTTTGTCAAGTGGACCTGACCCTCAGTCGTGTAACACAGGGGAAAGAATTAAAAGAAAAAAGTAAAGGTGAATGGGTTAACACTGCAGTGGTATTGCTGGCTTTAAACTTCTGTCAGTATAATATACAAATTGTTAATGTAACATTTTCATTATTTTATGGAAGTAGATGGCCTTAGGTATCAAAGACGAACACCTTTAGCACAGAATCGGATAAATTCTCCTAAGAGTGACAGATAACAAAATGTGCAGAATGTAAACTGAAGTAACCTACCCCTAGTATCATTCATTAGTTGACATGGAATGTGCAAAGAAAGAGCAGGAAACCAAGGACGACATTCTTTTTCTTCTTCTTGCGATCGCATCTTTGATGTTTACACCGTCAGATGAGTTCTCATGATGAATTCGACTGTTGTCTGAAGTTCATCTTTAGCTCCATACAGCTTTGAGTTTAGGGTTGAGTCATTGGGCCAGTATATCTTTCTTAACTGGTCGTACAGAGGACAATCCTGTAGAACATGCTCAGCAGTTTGTTTGTTTAATCCACATGTGCACAGTGGTGAAGCAGACAATCGTAGCTTGTGCATGTGTTTATTCAGTTTGTTATGACCTGTCCTGAGGTGAAAAATGGTGATCTGTTCCTGCCGGTCAAGAGTGTGGTAGTCGTCTTTGGGTTGATTCTGTTCTCTTCTGACAGTCTGGATAGCTCTCTTTTTCTCAGTGTATGTGATTTCATTATCTTCTTGTTCGCAGTCTCCTCCCTGTTTTGCAAGTTTATCTGCCTTTTCATTTCCGGGTACACCACAGTGGAATGGTACCCACTGAAGTATGGTTCTCTTTTTGGCAGCTACCTTGTTTAGTTAATTTCTCAGATGCAGGAGTGTACTACCCTTGAGAGCACATCTGTAGGGTAACTACCTGGTGACAGTCCGAGTTGGTGTTATAAATTATATTTGCAGCTTGCTCTAGAGCTTGAACCTCAGCTGTATAGTTGGAACAGAATTTACCAGTGGGAATGTGCTTAGTCTCATAGTGGTTGTCAGGATATGAGATAAAGGTACCGGCACCTCCATTCCTAACAGCATTAGTTGCTGATCCATCTGTATAGGCATGTATCCATGATTGATCGGGATAGCTTTCTTGGATCATACTCAATGTAGCAGTTCATTTTTGCAGATTATACTCATATCCACTTGTGAGACCACTGACTGATGTATTATTTTGGACGGCACTGCTGGCCTGTTCCCATGGTACAGGGTATAGGGTGGGCTTCACCAGTGTTGTCTTCATGAACAAGTCTCCTTGATGCCTTCTTTTAAGTTTTTTCCCCTGATGCACAAAGCTGCTACATTTTAGACGTCCCAATGCCAGATCATCTAGTCTTGCCTTCATTGGGTGCATTGGCATTCTGTTGTACTTTTCCATCTGGATCATGCTGTTTGTGTCTCTTCTATAGGACAATGTCTGTAATCTAGCAGCTTTCTGCATCTCTGATATCGGTGTAGTTTTCATGGCTCCTGTAATGAGCCTAAGAGCTTGATTTTTGCACCTTGTCCAACAACTGCAGATGTGAGTTAGCAGCTGATGACCATGCTGCTGAGCCGAACTCTAAGACTCTAAATACCACTTAAATCTGTGGTTGACTATTCGCTCCATTGTCTTCCCAACACAGCTTGTGAGACAGATTGGCCGGTAACTTGCAGCCTTGGTCTTACATTTCCCTTTCTTTAGTATGGGTATTGTGATGGTTTCTCTCCATACTTGGGGTACTGTTCCTTTCACCCAGCAGTGGTTGAATATCTCAAACAGTTTTATTTTTACTGCTGAGCTCAGATTTATTAGCATTTCGTTGCGGGTGACTTTTGGACCTTAAGCTTGAAAATAGCTTTCTGTAGTTCTACTAGTGTGATGGGTTCCCTCATTGAGTCTGGAGTATCTGTCTGTCCCATGGTTGCCAGCATTTCTTTTCTTATCTCTCTCTGATGGTCTATGTTAATGGATAAGTTGCTTTCTGAACTGTATATTCTAGCAAACAGGTCTGCAGCTTGTTTTCCTCTGAGAAATGTGCTACCTTCATCCAATGTGATAGTATGCCTAGGCGAGGAACTCTCTTCATTTAGAGATTTGACTAATCTCCAAAGTTTCTTGCCATCTTTCTCAAGGTTCAGCGATGCCGTTTTAGTTCTCCAGCTTTTCCGTTTTTCTTCTAGCTTTGTTCTCTGAAACTCTACTACAGCCTTTATCCATTTGTTGTGAGTTTCAAGTGAACCCTGAGACTCTGCGTCCTTTCTAGCCCTGTCCATAGCTTCCTGGCGTTCTTGGAGTGTGCTGGACCAGTATGGTGTGTAGTTACACGCATCCTTTGGGAATGGTTTCTTTTGCAGCTTGAAGTATGCATCTGTTGAAGTCTTTTACCACTTCATTAATGTCTCTGTTCTGCACCTTGAGGTCAACCAGCAGCGTGTTCTACTGATGCCTGAATAAAACCCAGTTGGTTTTTATGTAATTCCATCTTGTAATGGCTGGGCCTGTAATGAGAGTTACGCTCTGGGCAGTAAGAAAGATAGGGCATTGGTCGCTTCCTCCTAGTTGGTCTCCTACTTCTCTACTAATGAGTCCAGCTATATCTGGGGTGGCGAAGGCAAGATCTGGAGTTGAAGTTGAGTGCCATCCTCTGGAGTAGAAGGTAGGAGTATCTGTGGTAGCCATGTTTCAACCTCTTCATCTCTGTGATCTAGATGGTTATAGCCCCAGCTCTGAGAGTGGCTATTGAAGTCTCCAACTGCTATAAAGTTGGTGGCTGGTACCTGTATAGAGCTGAGACTCAGGTGTTTGTTGTTTGGACAGTAATAGTTCAGAAGTTCTATTTCCATCTTGTCTACCTTTAGCTGCAACAGCTGATATTCTGCTCCATCCATGTAGGTTTTCCTTTCGTGTGCACAAATGTTATTCCTTACAAGAGTAAGTACTCCTCCTTTTCGTCTATCTTGTCTGTCGGATCTGAAGCATTGATATCCCCTTATTTTAAAGGTTTGATCTGCTTTCAAGTGAGTCTCTTGGATACAGCAAACACTGACTTGTTTCTCATACAAGATGTTTTTCAGCTCTGTCTTTTTGCTGTATCCAGCCTGCTTGCTGTTCACTCCCTCTGCATTCCAGTGCATTATGACAAGTGGCACTCTGGGTTTCTCTCTTTCGGTTTTGTTTCTAGTTCTTCTCTGCCGTCTGCTGACTCCACAAGACGGTCTGGAGGGCCCTCCAGTAGCTGAGGGTGGGCTCTGTCGAGCAGAGCCCAGCACTGCACCTGCCTGGTGGAGCTTCACAGGGCGAGCACCAGCACGAGATTTATTTGACGGTGTACTCATCCATAGAAAAAAGCGAGTTGCGTGATACTGTGGTTTCCGGTGCGCCTTCTGTCCCAGTACTGATGACTTCAGCACCTCTTCAATGGGAGAGTGTGCTCATCCCTAATCTGTTTATGTTCCCAGTAGTAGACTATTCGCAAGCAGCCTGGGGTGTCACTGCTCTGCAGTGACCTTGTTTACCGAGGCGGCGTCCGAGCTCGTTTGGTGAAAGTATGGTTGTGCTTGGCATTATCTTCAAAATAGACTTCTCTTTCCTGTGGCTTTTTTGCCATTCTGCAACATACTGAGTTGGGTGTTCTGAGCTCCAGTCTCTTTTCCAGGCATATTATCCTGGCTTGACACGCATCCAGAGGACCCCACTTTTGGTTCTAAGTTAGCAGTTGGTGATTGGTGGGGTGGCATACTGTGCATTCCCCGTCATCCGGGTGGGGGTGGGGGAGGGAGGGGGGGGGGCTCTCCAATTATGCAGAGCTTACATGATGCTGTGTTCTGGGCTCTTGAAAATAGGCAATAAGAAAAGTCTTACTAATACAAATGAAAATAAAACATCCTATTTTATGACCTCAGGGTCTTCGTTAAAGAAAGGATGCATGAAAATAGCTATGAAAGCATAAACTAATCTAAATGCATAAATATGGTGAGTTCTGACATAATTGATAAATTGTCAGTGTATCAGATTTAGACAAAAACGAACATAAAAAACCCCTGTTAATTTTGGTTACAAATATCCAGTTTTAGGATGTTTTTATTTCATGACACTTCAGATTCTCTGCCGTCAAATGGTATAGGTGACATGTGTCAGAGCTAATCTTAGATACATTTAATATGCATTTTGAAAGCTCTGATCCCTTTAGATAAACCAATATGGCACAGACTGTCAGTCTCGATTTTCTCTTGATTTTTACTTACACATGTTGTCTTCACACACGAGTAACTTCACAGTGCTTTCAAATTGTAACGCTTTTTTCTTCCACCAAATTAAAGACTATTGACAGATGTTTCTTGTGCTAGCAAAATCTCAATATCTTAAAATGTTGATGTGTTACCAATTTTGTGAGTGTCACAGATATGTTCTTGACGTAGACTTCATAATTATGAAGAGGATATATTTTTTCATTTGTCCCAGTTGTACTTCCACTGCTACTTATTTTCCTTCAGCTCATTTTACAAAGCTTTGTTGCAGTCTTCTTCATTTTCTTAATTAGAAACCGTCAGCTTATCCTTTTGTTTTTCTGTTACTTATCATTGTCTGTAACTTATATATCATTGTCTGTATCTTATTTCCAGACATTCTATATCTTATTTCCAGACAAACGGTATGCCACTGAATCAGAGGAGAGAAAGAGATACAGTATTTTCATGGAGAATGTTAACTTCATTGAGTACCACAACTGGAAGTACCACAATGGACACACCTCCTTCTACCTGGACATAAATCATTTCTCAGATCTTGTGAGTTATTGTATTGCTAGAAATAATTTTTTCTGCTTCAGGTTTTAAGAAATCGTGTTTTTAAAGGAGTATCCCGCTATGTAATTTAAAAAAAAAAAAAAAAATCACGTTTCCTGAAAATGGCTGCATGAAGAGTTATGGTTTTTTTTTCTCCCTGATGTCGAAGAGTAATTTTAAGTTTGTCCTCTCTTTATACATATACAAACACCAACCATTTGAAAGATTGGCGTAAATATTAACCCATTTATTGGTACACTTTTTACCTGTTTTACATGAGTTATCTTTGTGACACCCTACATTCTTTGTCATTTTGAAGTCTTGGGTGTAAACTTGACTCAGGTGTTTGCGTGTTGGTGAATTCTTATATCATACACTTCTTTCTCAAACTGACTACTGCTTTCTTTGAAAACATTCAAGTAGACGTCTGAGTGTATGAAGAAGAAGCTACACTTCTTTGTTATTATCATTTTGCATTTGCAAGTGTAGGCTGCTCTCTGCTCTTTTGTTTAGTAGTTGTATTACCATGGTGTATGAGTGATGGGCGTTTTACAGATGGTTAAATACAGTGTCACTCATAAAAGATTGTGTTATTATCACACTCTGTCATGAGCAAATGATCTATAATGTTACATTGACTTGGCTTTGATCCACTGTCATTGAGCGTCAGCTCGTGGTGAATAATGTTACATTAAAGCTACACAGTCAACTTGTTTTTGAAGGTGCTGTTCATCATCACCCTTATTGGTTCAATTTTGGCTTCTTACGGATCATGAAGTCATCACCATCAGCTGATTCCTTTTCATGAAGCCTGGACCCAAACATTCAGGTGTTTGTATAGTGGTGGTTTCTGTAGCAATTTTTTGTACGTAGTTAGGTTACCACCACCCCCTCCCTTTTCCATGCACAACCTCAAATCAATAGCCTTTTGCAGCATTCCTAAGGGAGCCACCAGGAGAGGCAGTGGCCTAATGTATATAACACCCAGGAATGCATGAAGAGGAGACATTTCAAAATGTCTAAGTGTACCCTATGATAGAAATGAAGAGACAGTGGAAGCATGTGATCTGTCTGAGGGATATAACACCCAAAGGGATTCATGGTCATTGGCTGATTAATGGTTGCATCAAATATCATGAAATTGTTGTAAACATATTCTTGTTGGATTTCATTTGAATATATTAGTTTTACTGCATTGAATGTTAAACTTAATACTGTATTTAAAAAAAAATTATAGACAAATGAGGAGTACCGCAAACTTAATGGTTTTGGTGTGAACAGAACTCGTGCCACCCAGTGCAATGAGTACCATCCCAGAACTAAAAATGTTCCTGATTCTGTAGACTGGAGAACTAAAGGCTATGTCACTGCTATAAAGAACCAGGTAATTTACTGAAACGTTAAAAAGTCACATTCATTTTGTTAGCAATTTAATGCATTGTTGTGCATTCAGATACATTTTAAATGCCCTTTTGCATTTCTTTAGAAAAAGAAAAATATAATTTAATTTACATATTTAGTGTATGTAGTGAACCTGGAAACATTGGAAACTTGTCGTTTCTGGCACATGAATTAGGGGTGCTTGTATGAGTAATTTCCAGCAATTTTTTATACAGCTAAACTCAGCACATTTTTCTTTTGAGAATAAACTACATCATTCAAAACTTTTTGAATAGGGTTAATATTTTAAGTGTAATATATTTATTGAGTTCATGTTGTATTTGTACAACATATACATTTGAATTCTGTGTATTACAATGTGTTTATGATGATTCGCTTTATAAAATATCTGGCATGTGTTGCACCCCTAGAAGGCAGGGTCGTGCACCCCTAGTTAAGAAGTACCTCGTTAGAACTCATGAATTACACCAGCTGGTTACAGATTGTAACAATTAATTGATTATTGTCATGGTCTTTCTTATGTTTCTTCACCTTTCAACTCCCAAAGGAGCATAGGCTTTCAACAAACTTATGCCAAGTCTTCCTGTCCCATGCCAGGTACTTCCATGTCTTCTTACCGTTCATGTCTGTCTGTCATGGCCTTTAGGAAGAATTTTTTTTCTCCTTTCATCTGCCAAAAACGGGTTTTCTTTTTTACCATTTCTTTCTGCATACAGTTGACATTCAAAAATCTGGCAACCTCCGGACCTGAGGAGTGCCGGATTGTTGAAAATGCCTGATTTTTTTTGGTTATATATGCTGTATATATTTAACAGAAAATGACTACCTGTACAGTCCTTTAAAGAAAGAAAATTAAATGTTTACGTTTTACACCACTTCTTTTATTTGCTGAATCCATAATGGGGCTATACAGCAGCAAATAAATGATAAAATGAGAAGGAATGAGCAGGAATGCCTGTTAACACGTGCAAGCAAGACCCAACAGCTGCATCAAAACATAAACTGCTCCAGAAAACAGTGGCGCGCCAACGAGGTAAATTAAAAAATGCGCTCCGAAATCCATTCCGGAAAACTGAAGGAACCGGATTATCGATGGCCGGATTTTTGAATGTCAACTGTACCTTCATTTTCCATTAAGGTGTTGCTGTATAGCCTGATTTATTTGTCACTGCTGCTTTATCCATTGAGCTTAAAAATAATGTCCTAATTTACATTGTTCCAGGGTTTAATTATATTTTTTTCTCTGAATTTTCAGCAACAGTGTGGATCTTGCTGGGCATTCAGTACTGTAAGTAATTTTTAAAATCTTTTATTATTTTTTGTTTCTTTGTCTGGCAGTATAGGTATTAGTTTTTAAAATGTTTATTCTTAACATTAACATTAGTTTCATTATATGCTGTCACCTCTATACCTCACGGTAGAAGGGGAACGACTAAGTAAGTAAGTATATGCTGTCACCTCTACACCTCACGGTAGAAGGGGAACGACTAATTAAGTAAGTATATGCTGTCACCTCTACACCTCACGGTAGAAGGGGAACGACTAATTAAGTAAGTATATGCTGTCACCTCTACACCTCACGGTAGAAGGGGAACGACTAAGTAAGTAAGTATATGCTGTCACCTCTACACCTCACGGTAGAAGGGGAACGACTAATTAAGCTGGCAACCTCATCATATAAAACAAATTGCCACAGAAACCACCGTTACAAGAGCATGTGAATGTTTTGTGCAAGCCCCCCCTTCGTCAGGGAGCAAGCCCCCCCATCAGGGAGCAAGTCCCCCCATCAGGGAGCAAGCCCCATGCTCCAAACAGAGCTAAAAGGAAAATAACGATGAATATGCTGTAAGAAAAAAAAAACACGAACCATAAATCGGAGAAATGTCTTACTGCGTCTTTATAAATGTTTTTAATTGCAACATTTTTCAGACTGGTTCAATTGAAGGACAGTGGTTCAAGCATTCAGGTGACTTGATTCCCTTGTCTGAACAGCAGCTAATTGACTGCTCTGGTAACTATAGTAACCATGGATGCAGTGGTGGCGAAATGGACAATGCTTTTGACTATGTCATTGATATTGGAGGTTTGCAGTCTGAAGAGAGCTACCCATATGAAGCTCAGGTATTGAAATCCACATATTTATGTATATAAGAATGTTAGTGAAATTTGTGTATGAGAATGTAAGCTGTGTGTTTAACTAACGTGTGTCAGCGTTGATGATAAAAAAAAGAAGAAAAAAGGAGGGGAAAAAGCATGTCCTGCCAGACATTTCATTAAGGCAGCTATGGTGAGATTTTCTATATGGCTAGCAGCCTTATCATGTCATGGAAATTGATGCAGAAAGTACCACCACAGAAGTTCATGAAATGTCAAAACTGGCACAGGCTTTCTGTTGGGGGGAGTGGGGGAGGACTTCTGTTATCATCATCACTTTCCTTTGCTCTCTTTATGGTTCTACCACTGCAGCTATTCCCTTGCAGGAGCCTGCAGCTATTCCCTTGCAGGAGCCTGCAGCAAGCATTCACATATTCTTTGCAGTGGTGGTTTCTGTCGCAATCAATTTGTTTACATGATGAGGTTGCCAGCCTCTTTAATTGCCTGCCACGACATGCCTGAGGTTGCAGTAGTCATATTTTGTTTATCTCTATAGACAATCCTGGGAACACAATGGAAATAAGAAGAGAACAAGATTCATTCATGTATTGTTGACTCAAGTCTGTCTTGTATTTTGCTTGTATGAGAACAAACTGGTTCTTAATGTGCAATATTTTGCTTCTTAGGATGACAATTGTCGCTTTGATAAGAGCAAAGTAATAGCCACAATCAGCTCTTGCTCGGATGTCGTTCCCCAAGAAAGTGAACAAGCACTGAAAATCGCAGTTGGTAATATTGGCCCCATCTCTATAACCATTGCTGCCACTGCTGAATTCATGTCTTATAAAGGAGGTAAGGGGAAATAATGCTACTTAAAATATTTTGCTGGTCATACTGTGGTAGGGTTTCTTTACCTCTGGTCCACAGATCCTTGGGTGGTCCATGAATGGATTCTAGGAGGTCCGTGTACATAACATGAAATTTAAAATTACAGTTTCTTATTGTGTTTTTGTGTAAAGAAAAATTTCTGAGAACTGGTCCATAGTCTTCAGTGGACAATCAGAGGTGTCCATGCCACAGACAAGTATTAAGAAACCCTGTACTGGGGGGATAACTACAGCTACATCACACATTATTTCATCTATTAATATAATTGTCTTTTAAACCAAAAATAAGAACCTCATGTGTTTTCTCATAACATGCCTGAAGATAGTGGATTGCTTCCTTCTGATGTCAAGTAATAAGCCTCTTTTGTGCCTCTTTTGGGACATTGCCATTACTCATTTTATCTGTCCATGGTATTTTTATCATTCTTTTACCAAACCACACACATCTCTGTGGCCTGTACTACTAAGGAAAAGCACATTGATTTAAAAATAAAACAATGAAAATTAAATTGTATTAAAAATTCAACCATAAATGTTGGCACTCCATGTCATTAGCATTTTTAGTACATGGTAGTCCACATAGTTGTCCAGTTTATGTTAAGTATTCCAGAGAGGAAATCTGGAAAGCACAATTTCAATTGAATAACTTAAATGTCCAAAAATATCACTGAAAGAAACAACCATGTTATGGATCTTTCATGGTCAATGTTTTAGTGACAATGCAGGGACAAAAAGGAATAACTATTTTCATAAAAAAGGAATAAACTATTTTCATGTGTTGAGGTTGCCAGCCTCATATATAACCAAAATAGTTTATTTCTTTAATTTTTGGATGAGTATGAAAGTTCATTGTATGTCTACAATCAATCAATACTCTTTAGCTCCCCAAGGAGCATAGGCCTTCACCAAATACATGCCAAATCCTCCTGTTGTGTAATATCAGCTCAAGGTTTTTCAATGTCTCCTAATTTTTCTTTCAGACTCTAGCTCTCTTCTCTATGTATATTTAGCCTGCCTCTACTTCTCTTGCCCTGGACATTCCAAAGCAAGAACCACCTGGTTATGCTATCAACAGGTTTCCTCAACACTTGTCCAATCCATCGCCAGAGCGTCTTATGTCTTGTTCTACTGGTTCTTCTCATCAGTTCCATGTTGGTGACCTTGTCATGCCATTTCAATCCTTCTGTTCAACGCAGGTATCCATTTATGAAAGTCTGTAATGTCTTACATGTCTACAGAACCATGTAAACTGAAATATTTGTCAATCTTCAGGTGTGTTTGACAACCCTGACTGCAGCGAAACACAGCTTGACCATGGTGTGCTGGCAGTAGGATATGGTAGCCAAGGTGGTCAGGATTACTGGATTGTGAAGAATAGGTGAGAATACTAGATAATAATAACTGGATTACAATGGACCATTTGTGAAGGCAAATGGAAAAGTCTAGAATTAATCTATTTTTGTACCATTTTAAAGCTTTGATGTATGCCACGGCTGTTTGCGAGCGATCTTTTAGTTATTTCCCCTTTTTCCCCGACCGCGCTATTTATAGCCCACTTGACAGAGGTCACGTGGTCAGCTTCCTAATGGGAAAAACATGTGGCAATGTTTACTTTTGATAGGGCTTAATTAATGCTTTTAGGCTACTTTTTTATTATAAATACCGGCTTTAATTTTGCGTAAAGCTAGACTAGAAATGTTAGAGTAAATTTTAGAACAAGAACAAACATTTTATCACAATTAGAACAGAAGATATAATAGTCTGAAATAGTGTAAAATTTACGTTTTTTTTATATTTTGTTATGGTTTGTTTATAATGCAATTTTCACTCAATCGGTCACAATCAACATGCACAACAAATTACAGAAATCAAAAGTAGAAAACCTGCAGAAAATGGATATCAAAGATTTGTTTTGGTTTCATGCGTCAAACATTAATTATTGAAAGTTTAAATTGCAAGTCCACATTTATTACCTTAAAATAACACACCCAATTGTCCCCAAAACATGAGAGCTAACAATTATCTCAATCATACATCATGAGTTCTGATCCAGTCTGCGCAATGTTTTTCTAATATGTGCTGTTTATGAATTGTCTTACTAGGGAATAGCTTTCTGAACAAAGACATATAAGTCTCTATCGATGCTGTTATTGATTCTTTACTAATTGGTTTACTGTGTGATATTTTGTTGTGTACTTTCTCAAATGCTTCTTTCAGTGAGTTGAATTGTTCTTGGGCAATAAAAGCTATGTTAGTTATATCTTGTTTGTCTGTAATTTTCAGTGTTTGTGTAATGATTGCTCTTGTAAGATCTTTATAAACTTTTTGTGTGAGATATCTGTGGCAGTGATTCCCTATAAATGCTCTGCTATTATAAGCCTGTTGTATGATTTTGTGTTTGGCTAGTACCTTGTCCATGTGTGAGCAAACTGGACCAGACCTAGTACACAGATCTTGAAACTGAAGTTTGGTCAGCGCATCTTGTGCATTTTCAAGTCTAACTTTAAAATTATCTGTCTCCTCCTTATCCTCACAAAGTTCAATACCTACCTGAAAAATTCAATTTTAGCTCCTAATTCTTCTGCCTATTTCCAGTTCCTACTAAATCTCTTCAAGTTCTTAAAAGTACTAATGTTTGCATGTATCTCTTGCGAATTCTCAAATATCTTTGCGTCTATTGTATCAGCTACCTGTTCTAGAAGTCTGTGGTGTTTCAAAATAATGCCTAATAAAATATGAAGGTAAGGAGGAGCTACATTTTCAATTTCAATCTCTAACATTGGTTTGTGTAAACAATTATGGTAATGTGCCACTTGCCTTTTATTCCCTTTCCCATATTTCATATATCTATTGTAATCTCTTATCAACATGGCCAAACTTCTTGGTTTGCAAGTTGTATGCTCTCTGGATGTCTTTGATGAAAATGTTTGGTTTGTCTGGAGCTCAAGGAATATACCCATGTCTGTGGTGTCTCCAGCAAAACAAGGAAATAATCCCCGAATAAGAAAACAACAACTTGTTTACCATCCCACTCTAAATATTTTAGTGACTCTATCTGAGCTTTCATGCCATTCATAAATATTTCTAAATTATCATATGTATCTCTGACTCTAGCCATTGATAAAAGGATGGTATTAGATTTAGAATTTGGTTTCTCTAAATTTACTACCTGCATTGTAACTTTGAATGAAAGAAGATATACAAACAGTTACTTAGAATTCTTTGGCAGCCGTCGTGTGCACAGGATTGTCTACCAAAGAACACCAATGGAACAGTCCTTATCTCACAGACAATAAAAAAAAAAATTCATATTATAAATAGAAGATTAACAAGACTTGAAAGATAGATCAAATTATGTGGAAGTAATCTATCTATAGCTTTACATGTTTTCTGACTCTTATATACGTAGCTAAATATCATTATAAATGAATGAAAATGCAAAAACAGATGGTGTTTACAAAAAGTTATTTTTTTACTACCTTATTTAAGATTTGTGAGTATCAGGAATGCTTCTTCTTCTTCTTCTTGCGATCGCATCTTTGATGATTACACCGTCAGACGAGTTCTCATGATGAATTCGACTGTTGTTTGAAGTTCCTCTTTAACTCTATATAGCTTTGAGTTTAGTGTTGAGTCATTGGGCCAGTATATCTTTCTTAACTGGTCATACAGAGGACAGTCCTGTAGAACATGCTCAGCAGTTTGTTCGTTTAATCCACATGTGCACAGTGGTGAAGCAGACAATCGTAGCTTGTGCATGTGTTTATTCAGTTTGTTATGCCCTGTCCTGAGTCGAAAAATAGTTATCTGTCCCTGCCGGTCGAGAGTGTGATAGTCGTCTTTGGGTTGGTTCTGTTCTCTTCTGATAGTCTGGATAGCTCTCTTTTTCTCAAAGTATGTGACTTCATTATCTTCTTGTTCACATTCTCCTCCCTTTTTTGCAAGTTTATCTGCCTTTTCATTTCCGGGTACACCACAATGAGATGGTACCCACTGAAGTATGGTTCTCTTTTTGGCAGCTACCTTGTTTAGTTCATTTCTCAGATGCGGGAGTTTACCACCCTTGAGAGCTTGCAGGACAGACAGTGCATCTGTGAGGATGACTACCTGGTGGCAGTCAGAGTTGGTGTTATAAATCATATTTGCAGCTTGCTCTAGAGCTTGAACCTCAGCTGTATAGTTGGAACAGAATTTACCAGTGGGAATGTGCCTAGTCTCATAGTGGTTGTCAGGATCTGAGATAAAGATACCGGCACCTCCATTCCTAACAGCATTAGTTGCTGATCCATCTGTATAGGCATGTATCCATGATTGATCGGGATAGCTTTCTTGGATCATACTCAATGTAGCAGTTCGTTTTTGCAGATCATTATACTCACATCCACTTGTGAGACCACTGACTGATGTATTAATTTGGAGGGCACTGCTGGCCTGCTCCCATGGTACAGGGTATAGGGTGGGCTTCAGTGGTGTTGTCTTCATGGATAGGTCTTCTTGATGCTGTCTTATAAGTCTTTTCCCCCGATGCACAAAGCTGCTACGCTTTAGACGTCCCAATGCCAGATCATCTAGAAAGCTGCTACGCTTTAGACGTCCCAATGCCAGATCATCTAGTCTTGCCTTCATTGGGTGCATTGGCATACTGTTGTACTTTTCCATCTGGATCATGGTTTTTGTGTCTCTTCTATGGGACAATGTCTGTAATCCAGCAACCTTCTGCATCTCTGTTATTGGTGTAGTTTTCATGGCTCCTGTAATGAGCCTGAGAGCTTGATTTTGCACCTTGTCCAAAGTCTGCAGATGTGAGTTAGCAGCTGATGACCATGCTGCTGAGCCAAACTCTAAGTGTGGTCTTATTACTCCATTATAAATCTTCTTTAGATTTCGTTCATTTGCTCCCCAGTTGGTACCTGCTAATTTTCTGAGTATGCCTAGTCGTCTTCGGGCCTTTCCTTCTGCATTTTCAATATGCTTATTCCATGTAAGCCTTTGGTCAAATGTCACCCCAAGATAGGTGGGGTAGCTTTCTTCCTTGATCACGGTTGTCCCTAGGTGTATGTTAGCTGATTTGTCCTTGGGGGTGAGGGAGAACAGTGTTGTGGAGGTTTTGTCTGTGTTTATTGTGATAAGCCATTTCTCTGCCCATGACACTAGCATGTCTGCTGCCCGCTGCATTCTATAATTTGCTGTGGTGACATTTTCATCAGCGCACCAGAGTACTAGGTCATCTGCATATAAGGCAGCTTTAACTCCTGCAGGGAGATCTTTCACCAGGTCATTGATGTAAACAAGGAAGAGTGTTGGGGAAATTACTCCTCCTTGAGGTACCCCCTGATGGAGCAACACTTTTTCTGCTCTGCAGACCGTCAAGAGTGACTCTAGTTCTCCTGTTATGCAAGTATGACTGGATCCATTTCATCATGTTGCCTTGGATTCCACTTCTCCTAAGTTTTGCAATGAGGCCATCTTTCCACACCTTGTCAAAGGCCTGCTTGAAGTCGACCCAGATCGTTAGGACCCTTTTCTTCTCCTGGAAGGCATCTTCTATTGCTTGAGACAAGTAAGTAACTTGGTCTTCTATACTGTAGCATTCTCTAAATCCAGCTTGTTCCGGCACCAGGATCTGCTCAGACTCTAAATACCATTTCAATCTGTGGTTGACTATTCGCTCCATAGTCTTCCCAACACAGCTTGTGAGACTGATTGGCCGGTAACTTGCAGCCTCGGTCTTACATTTCCCTTTCTTTAGTATGGGTATTGTGATGGCTTCTCTCCATACTTGGGGTACCGTTCCTTTCAACCAGCTGTGGTTGAATATCTCAAGCAGTTTTGTCTTTGCTGCTGAGCTCAGATTTACTAGCATTTCGTTGCTGATTTTGTCTGGGCCGGGTGACTTTTGAAACTTAAGCTTGGAAATAGCCTTCTGTAGTTCTCCTAGTGTGATGGGTTCCCTCATTGGGGCAGGAGTATCTGTCTGTCCCATGGTTGCCAGTATTTCTTTTCTTATCTCTCTCTGATGATCTATGTTAATGGGTAAGTTGCTTTCTGAACTGTATCTTCTAGCAAACAAGTCTGCAGCTTGTTTTCCTCTGAAAAGTTTGCCACCTTCATCCAATGTGATAGTCTGCCTAGGTGAGGAACGCTCTTCATTTAGAGACTTGACTAATCTCCAAAGTTTCCTGCCGTCTTTCTCAAGGTTCAGCGATGCCGTTTTAGTTCTCCAGCTTTTCCGTTTTTCTTCTAGCTTTGTTCTCTGAAACTCTGCTACAGCCTTTTTCCATTTGTTGTGAGTTTCAAGTGAAGGCTGAGACTCTGCGTCCTTTCTAGCCCTGTCCATAGCTTCCTGACGTTTTTGGAGTGTGCTGGACCAGTATGGTATGTAGTTACGCCGGCATCCTTTGGGAATGGTTTCTTTTGCAGCTTGTAGTATGCATCTGTTGAAGTCTTTTACCACTTCATTAATGTCTCTGTTCTGTACCTTGAGGGTAGACAGCAGCGTGTTCACCTGATGCCTGAATAAACCCCAGTTGGCTTTTTTGTAGTTCCATCTTGTAATGGCTGGGCCTGTACTGAGAGTTGCACTCTGGACAGTAAGAAAGATTGGGCGATGGTCGCTTCCCCCTAGTTGGTCTCCTACTTCTCTACTAATAGATCCAGCTATATCTGGTGTGGAGAAGGCAAGATCTGGTGTTGAAGTTGTGTGCCATCCTCTGGAGTAGAAGGTAGGAGTATCTGTGGCATTATTGACTAGGATTAGGGAGTGATCATCTTGCCAAGTTTCAACCTCTTCACCTCTGTGATCCAGATGGTTATAGCCCCAGCTCTGGGAGTGGCTATTAAAGTCTCCAACTGCTATAAAGTTGGTGGCTGGTACCTGTATAGAGCTGAGACTCAGGGGTTTGTTGTTCGGACAGTAATAGTTCAGGAGTTCTATTTCCATCTTGTCTACCTTTATCTGCAACAGCTGATATTCTGCTCCATCCATGAAGGTTTTCCTTTCGTGTGCAGGAATGTTATTTCTTACAAGAGTAAGTACTCCTCCTTTTCGTCTATCTTTTCTGTCGGATCTGAAGCATTGATATCCCCTTATTTTAAAGGTTTGATCTGCTTTCAAGTGAGTCTCTTGGATACAGCAAACACTGACTTGCTTCTCATACAAGATGTTTTCCAGCTCTGTCTTTTTGCTGTATCCAGCCTGCTTGCTGTTCACTCCCTCTGCATTCCAGTGCATCATGACAAGTGGCACTCTGGGTTTCTCTTTTTCTGTTTTGTTTTGGTCAGTAGTTCTCCTCCGCCATCTGCTGACTCTACAAGACGGTCTAGAGGGTCCTCCAGTAGCTGAGGGTGGGCTCTGTCGAGGCTCAGAGCCCGGCACTGCACCTGCCTGGTGGAGCTCCACAGGGCGAGCACCAGTACGAGATTTATTTGACGGTGTACTCTCCATAGAAAAAAAAAAGCGAGTTGCGTGATACTGTGGTTTCCGGTGCGCCTTCTGGCCCAGTATCTATGACTTTAGCACCTGTTCAACGGGAGAGTGGGCTCATCCCTAATCTGTTTATGTTCCCAGTAGTAGACTATTCGCAAGCAGCCTGGGGGTGTCACTGCTCTGCGCGGACCTTGTTTACCGAGGCGGCGTCCGAGCTCGTATGGTGAAAATATGGTTGCGTTATCTTCAAAATAGCCCTGTCTTTCCCATGGCTTTTCTGCCATCCTGCAACTTGGAGTTAGGGAGTTCTGAGCTCCAGTCTCTTTCCCAGGCATTTTATCCTGGCCTGGCACGCATACAGAGGACCCCACTTCTGGTTCTAAGTTAGCAGTTGGGGATAGGTGGGGTAGCACACTGTGCATTCCCCGTCATCCAGGGGGCTCTGCAACTATGCAGAGCTTGCACAATGCTGTGCTCTGGTTCTGGGCTCTCCCAAGGAATCCTCACGTCCTGCACAGAGCCACTTCCAGATACCCACCACCTGCCAACCCTCCATTGTAGAAATCTCCTGCATGCGGCCATCCAGTCAAGAGCCAGTATTAAGTCTGGTGCCCAAGTGATCCCCCCAAGCTCAGTGTGCAATGCTGGGTTCTCATCATGCTGCAACACAGGGGGGATTGTGATGCTCAGCCATCTCTCTCAACTCTGCACCGATAAGTGACATCGGGGACTTAACTGTGCCTCAGTACTGGGAGGCCCCGTTTCCGGGTACACCACACACAGCCATTTGAGGCAACGGTCGCCGTGGGCGTTATCAGGAATGCGTTTACAGGGATTTAAATGCTATAAAATCTGGTGACAATATGCTTGTTCTTGTAATGCCACACTCACAAAACTGACTACCACACATTCTCAAGATATGAAACCAAAAAAAAAAGTATGTGGAAATAATCTTTAGCTTCCCTTCGAGAAGTCTTTATAATTATAAACTCAAACGAATGGGCCGATTTTTAGATATTAAATTAATAAAAAGATTACTTATTTTATGAATTTCCTTAAATGATGACGCTGTTTTCAAAAGTCTGTAACTCCGTCAAAACTAATTTCAAAGAAATGAAAATGCAATCAAAAATAGAACACAGAACAAAGTTATAGTACACAAAAGAATTTTAGCGCTGTGTTTATCCAGAACGAGTGTGTAATGATTTATATTTTACTGATTTTACTCACACATCAGCTGATTTTCCCCGCCAAAAACTTAGTCTTTTACGGTGCACACAAAATTTTATACCTGGTATCAGAATTCCGGTCACCGAAACTAAAAGAGCGCTCTGGTATAGGGCACAAACAGCCGTGATGCAGTTTAGTGTTGTTTAGGTCACATTATTTTAACCACTGAGGTTGGAAGGCTTAGATCCAAAGTCCAGTTCTCTAGTATTAGATCGTTTTATCTCATCGGTACGCCTGTATAATAATTGAATATTAAAACTAATTCAGTTAGTCTTCTTATGCTTCTTAAGATTTTCTATATCTTTCTTATCATTTTCATTTATCTCCAGTTCTTTTAATCTTGACATTTCACATTTCTGCTGCTATATGTGCAGTTTTCCATTGTTTGTTTAGTGTATGAACATTCCAGATGCCAATTTTGGAGATTTTTATAGAAGAAAAACAGTCAACAAAACAGGCTCCCTTTGGCTTTCTCTGTTTTGCATTATGTGCCTCAATACCAGAGGACCCTCTTATCATGGATGGCTGAATTTAATTAGTTTCCTTATTTGATTTGTCCACATTGTTTTATTGAAGTTTTTTGTAGTTTCTCCAGGATGGGGTAGCTAGTTCCATGCCCAACCCTCCTTAGTCACTTCTTATGACATGCATGGTAGACTGCAGTGTTTTACTAGTCTTTGCTTTCCTATTGGGCCTTGATAACACACTAATTAGCTTTTCGTTTATTGTAGTGTTCTAAGAGAAACAAACATCTGCACGAATATGTCGTTGAAATTAGCAAACCTCCACTCACATACATCATTGATTTTCTCTTTCAGCTGGGGTGAATCTTGGGGAGACAATGGATATATCTTGATGTCTCGTAACAAGAATAACCAATGTGGCATTGCCTCCATGGCCAGTTTCCCAAATGTGTAATGTTCCTCCTTGCAGTATCAAGCTCCACCATGACCTGTGATTTCAGCTTCATGTTAAATGTAATTTTCATATATTTTTAAAACTTCAGCAGCACATCATAAAGCAATGAAATAATATAAAAAAAAAGAAAAAAAAAGAAGCATGAAACAAAAACGAATCAAGGAGCAGCTTACAAAATAAAAAAAATAAATAAAACTGAGACTTCAGATGAACAACAGAAGTACTTCATTATCTTGACATGATGTTACAGGCTGTGTGGTGTAAGTGAATTGTACATTACTGGCGTAAGTGAATTGCTAAAAGCATGTAAAAAAAAATGTTTTGCTTTGAAAACTAACCATCACAGCTTGTATGATGTGACTATGAATGTATCAGAAAGAGCGTATTACTTGTATATCTGACCATCACATATGATGTTAGCAAATGGCTATGTAGTCACCAGAAAAGGTTTGCTGTCTCGGTATCTGAACATGAGGTGTATGATTGTGTTGTGTGATTTGAATGGATGACTACAAATACGTTCTGATAGTGATTTTTTGTCTGAAATGGATAAGCCCAGAAGAAGAAAAAATAATGTAACACTAACAAATAATACCTTTGATAAGTCTAGTGTCACACATGGGCCGATAAAACTTTCTTCCATCATCTTATTGACAACATATGATGAAAGTACAGCCAACAAGAATGAGATGTTTGTGTTTTAACATAAGGTTACCCATCAAAATCAACGTATTTGTTGAGGAATCACCTTATATGTGTTCATTTTGTTCTGAGAAGGCTAATGCAAAGTATGTGTATGTATACATATATCAGTAAATTTATTATATACATGTATGCAACATTGGCTATTTGATCACATGCACAAATGTTTTAGTACGGTAAAGGTCCCATACAAGATACTGCCTTTTGGGAGTAAAGAATTAGACACATCACTATACTAGGTCCAGCATTATTGAGGTGTGACCAGTTCCCTTACTTACTGCCCTTGTCTTTCCCAATGGAAGAGTAAATTCAGATACCCATTTACAGCTGGGTACTATGGAGCATGACGCTACCAGATTCGGAACCCTGAACCGCGAGAGGCAATCGCTGTAACCCCTCTGTCAATATGTAGCTCACAATTGTATTAGGGGCATTTTCATTAATCTTGTTTTAGTTTGAAAGTGCAGCGATTTAAGCTTTACTTTCACATCAAAATTCAGCTTCACTATGTCCCTTGTGTAAAGAGTTGAAATGCTTCTATCATATTTCAAGGTTAAAGCCTTCCTTGGTGAAAATGTAACAAAAATATCTTTAAATGGTCCTTAAAAAATGCTGTTTGTTCTAAAGTGTGTTACAACCTGGCAGTCTTAGATTTTAAAATAAGGAAATTTTGTGTTCTCACTGTTTGAGTATGTCAGTTAACAATGATACATGAAGTGTGAGTGATCTACTGTAAGTCCTTTGATCTTGTGGATTTTTCTACATTTCAAGAACTGCCTTATTTCATACCATTATGTCCAAGATGGCCATGTGTAGTTCCAGAGGGTCTCTGAGGAGATTAAAAAAAGAAAGGGACTATGTGTGTCTCTCCCCCCCCCCCTACACACCCCCCCCAGGCGTGTCATAAAGGGTAAAAAGTATGAGCTGCTGTATGGTGCTGGCAACCTCATCAAATAGAAAGATTTGCTACAGAAGCCACCCCTGCAGCAACGTACGCTTCAGCACAGGTTTCCTGCAATGGGGCCATCAGTGGTTATGGCTTCTTAAGGAGTGAAAGAGATGATGATGATGTTCATGCAGATCAGTCATGAGATTTCATGTCATTTGTTGTGAAAGAAATATATTTTATCTGTAAAGATTATGAAAGATTTGTGAACCATTCCAACTGATAAGATTATATTACAGCAATTTATTATTTATACACTTTTGTCCCTCACTGCGAAAGATCTTGAAAGTTGTTTGAGAGGAGCTGCGCAGATGAAAGAGATAATAACATAGCAGATACTGCCATAAGGGAGTGAAGTGTTCAGGATACTAGGTCCAAACCTAGGGAAACCCGAGGCCTGTAAACAGTAAATAGTTTTCAGGCACTTGTGAGAAATAAAGTAGAAAACTAGACAACAGAAAAACAACAGATGTGAGTGGCTTACCGGGGAATTGAACCCAGGACCTTTCGTGCAATACCACTACCTAGCTACGGAAGCGAATCACATTATCCTCCCTGCCATCTAGGCACCAGTATACTAGGACCAGCTTTTTTTTTACACAGTTTTTGCCTTCCCTAGCTCTTGAGCATTTACAGCTGGATAGACTTGAGCAAGCTGCTACAAGGTTTCGATCCTGGAACCCAGTAATTTTGCGCAGAAAAGCCAGTGCTCTGACTGCTTAGCCAGTCGGATGCTCAAGAGAAGCTTATAAATAATTTTAATTAAAAATGATTAGTTCGAATGTCATGTTTGTGCTATTTTTTATAATTTACAGGTTTTCAGTTCCCGAATGTTTAAAACAATCCCTTTACTATTTTTTTTTAAAAAATCTTTTAACACTTTAGTGTCCTCTCCACTCACTTGATAGATCTAGACTTACAGATGCAAATAACTTGTTTTTCACATGGTTAATGTATTTGTTTAATAAATAAATTATTTGATCCTGAAATTTATGATTTTTAAATTTTGTCCATGTTACAAGTCTTGTGAATGAAAGTACAGTAGAACTCCATTTATCCGAACCCCAATTATCCGAACATCCAATTATCCAAACACTTTTTCGAGAAAAAAAAATCAGGCGCCACCAGTCATGTTAGACTTTATTTTTTAATCTTTTGATGCTGCAAGCTTCAAATGTGTGCGAACAATTTGTAGAGGATGGAATGGGCTAATGGTCGGTCGCTTACATACAGGAAGTCAGTTAGATCATAAAGTCAGTTAATATCTGGTTTACTAATCTAGTGTACGTGTGCGTTCTAGGCAGAACACTGGCTAAACAGACAGTTCAACTTAAAATAATTGTGTCTGCTACTACAGCAGAATAATTTTGGTGTGCAAGTATTTCTCTGTGCGATATGGCATCTTCCAGAAGGCCTAAAGCATATAAAAGGAACCGCAATGTTTTGTCAATTGAAACGAAAACAGAAATTATCAAGAGACTAGGAAAAGGTGAAACTGTATCTTCACTTGCGAGGATTTTCAATGTTGGGAAAGCTACCGTCTCTGACATCAAAAGTAACAAGGATAAAATTATGAGCTTTGCATCGAAATTGGATAGTGAAAATGGGTCGAAGAAACGTAAACCATGAGACATGCGAAAGATTTGAAATGGGAAGAGGCTTTGTATATATGGTTTGTGCAAAGAAGAAGCAAAGGGGAAACTATCTCTGGTTCTCTATTGTGTGAAAAGGCACTTCAGTTCAACAATCAACTTGACTGTCCTCCTGACTTTAAGGCCAGCCAGGGATGGTTATGAAACTTTAAATCTCGTCATGGCATACGAGAATTGGAGATCCAAGGGGAATCCTTATCTAGCGATGCAACTGCCGCTGAAAATTTTAAAGAAACATTCTTGGCTTTTTTGGAAGAAGAAGGTTATTCACTCGATGTGTATAATGCCGATGAGACTGGCTTATGGTGGAAATCATTGCCTCAAAAATCACTTGCATCTCAGCGCGAAGCAGCTTCCCCTGTGTTTAAAAAGTGCAAAGAGAGAGTAACAATTTTGGTAGCCGCGAATGCCAGTGGAAGTCATCGTTTACCGGTGCTAATGATCGGTAAAGCCAAAAAAACCACGTTTGTTTAAAGAATGTGACATGTCTCCCATTGTGCTACAAAGCACAGAAGAGTGCTTGGATGAATAGTGAAATATTTCTTGATTGGTATACAAATCAGTTCATCCCAAATGTGAAGAGGTTGAGAGAACAAGAAAAGAAAACTGGAAAAGTAATTCTTCTACTGGACAATGCACCATCTCATCCAGAGACGGATACATTGAATGCAGTTGATGCAAATTTTAAAGTAATTTTTCTGCCTCCCAATGTAACAGCACTGATTCAACCAATGGATCAGGGTGTTATAGCAAAGCTTAAAAAGATGTACAAGAAGGAAATCATGCGTCGTTTATTGTTGGCTGAAGATGAAGAAAGTGTGGTGGCGTTTTCCAAAAAGCTTAATCTCAAAGACTGCTGATATATGTTAGCTGTTGCTTGGACCACCCTGTCACAAGATAATCTCAACAAGGCTTGGAATAGATTGCTTGGGAAAAAAGGAGGAAATGAAACTACTGTAGTGGACACAAATGATGATTGTATAAATGAAGTTGTGGAACTGTTTCAAGCAATGCCCGGATTTTCGGACTGTGACAAAGATGATGCACACATGTGGCTAGAAGATGATAATGGTTCTGGTTTTCAGTTTTTGAATGACGAAGAAATTTTGTCTTTTGTGCAAGAAGAAAACCAAATACATGTAGTGACCGATGATGAAGACACCTCAGAAGTACATGATGTACTTGTAGATTATGAAGAAAACCCAAAACGTCGACCAAGTCCTGAAGAGGCCTTTATAGCACTAGAAACAGCGATGGCTTGGTACGAGCAAGAAGATGACAGCTGTCCTACACAGCTTCTGCTGTTGAAGAGAATGCGGGACTTAGCAGCCAAAAGGAGACTATCCAGTTTGGTGCAAAAGAGGATTCCTCATTATTTTAAATAGTGGGTTACATCTGTGCAAGTACATGTATACGTAAGTTGCGCCTGGTTTTGAATCGTTTGTAATGTTATTTTGAAAACATTTCTCTTTCTTAAAAAAAATAATTAATACAAGTAGTACATGCACTGCAGTGTAATGAAAAATTTTGGTGATACAGTGATCTAATACAGTGTGGGTATTATTATTACAGTACAAGTACATGTACTCGATACATTATGTAATCTAATTATCCGAACATTTGATTATCCGAACTACTCGTGGCGAGAATCTTACTTACTTACTTAGTCGTTCCCCTTCTACCGTGAGGTGTAGAGGTTTGGAAGAGAGAGCGCCAGACTATCCTATCGGCTGTCTTCCTCCTGGCCTGGTTCCATTCTAGTCCTCGATCCTTCAAAGATTGTCTAATGTTGTCCTACCAGCGGACTCGGGGTCTGGATCCTTGGCTCTTTGTTTCCCATGCTTGTCGTGGTATCCGATCTTCTCCCATTCTGCAGACATGGCCAAACCATCTTAATTGGGACTGTTCTACTTGGGTCTGCAGGGGGTAGGATTTAAGGCCTTGACGTATCGTCTGGTTGCGTACCATGTCTCTTCTTGTTACTTCAACCACCTTCCTCAGATACCTCATTTCTGAGGTTTGGATCTGGCTTTTATGGGTTGTAGTCATTGCCCATGACTCGCATCCATATGTCAAGACTGGGACATAGGTGGAGCGGTATACAGCCATCTTCGTTTTCTTACCAACCTTTCTCTTGCTGAGGAATCCTCGATTTATGGCCTGAAAAAGTCTCCCAGCTGCTGCTTTTCGAGTGGCCAACTCTTCTTTGATGCCTCCCTTTCGGTCTATAATAGCTCCGAGGTATTTAAAGTGGTCAACCTGCTCCAGGACCTGTTCTCCCAGCTTAATCTGATGTTTTCTTTCTTCTCGTGATATCACCTGGATTTTGTTTTAGAGCTGCTTATGACCATCCCTCTCTTCTTCAGCTCTTCCTTCCAGACTTGCAGGTTGGATTGGAGATGTGCCTCTGATTTAGCAATCAGGGCAACATCATCAGCAAATGCCAGCTCCGAAATATAGACCTGTCTCATCTTCCAGTACCCCACTGAATACTTTCTTGTTCTCTCCTTACATGCCTTGATGACATCGTCCATAAGGAGTATGAAGAGGTAAGGTGATAGGATATCACCTTGTCTTACACCAGTGGTGGTCCTGAACTCTTCCGACTTATGGTTTGCTGTCCTCACATAATTTCTGCAAGACTTGTAGAAGCTCTGTATAGCATGAATCAGAGGTGCTGGAATATTCTTCCTTGCCAAACAGTCCCAAAGTTTGCTCCAGGGGACCCTGTCAAACGCCTTTTCCAGATCTATGAAACAAAGATGCATCTCACTCTTATACTCAAGGGCCTTTTCACTCAGCTGTCTGAGTGTGAAGATTAGGTCTTGAGTACTTCGGTTTGCTCAGAATCCGCACTGGACCTCATCCAATTGTGGCTCAGCTAGGCGTCAGAGTCTCTGCTTTAGGATTCTAGAGTAGATTTTACCAGGGACACTGAGAAGGGATATGCCTCTATGGTTTCCACACTGTCGATTGTCACCCTTTTTGAAAATTGGTGTTATGATGGCAATCTCCCAATCCTTTGGTATGGTCTTGTTGTACCACGCTGCCTGTAAAACCCTTAAGAGTAATAGGTCGCCTGATGCTCCCATGAACTTAACCATTTCTGGTGTTATACCATCATGCCCTGCTGCTTTGCCCATCTTGATTTTCTCCAGTGCTGCCTTCAGTTCTTCCATCTTTATGTCATCTTCACCATCATTGGTTTTCTCTTCTGTGCTAGTGTTTATCATTTCTGATGCTTCACCATGCTCACCATCCAGGAGTTCTGAGAAATATTCTTTCCATCTTCCCATTACTTCCTTCGGGGCAGTAAGCAATTTGCCTTGCTTGTCCTTTATAAATTTGAGAGGGCATTGTTTTTCCTTCCTCATGTTCTTTAGGGTCTTATAGAACAATTTCTGGTTTTCTTGTGCATCTTTTTCTAGCTTTTCTCCAAATTTTTCCCAGGACTTCTGTTTTGCTGCTAGCACTTTGTTCTTTGCTTCTGTTCTGATTGTCACATATTCTCTATATTTTTCCATTTGTCCTGTTGTGTTTTTAGCTCCTAAGTATTGTTTCCATGCCATTTTCTTCTCTCTTATTTTCTCTTTGACTTCCTCTGTCCACCAAGGTGTCCTCTTTCTCTTGTTCCCAAGTCAGACTTCACAGCAAGCTTCTGCAGCAGCTGTCTTTATGATATCCTTGAATTTAATCCAGAGGGTTTCCAAGTCATCAGGTCATTCTTCTGTGTTGCTCACCGCTGCAGCAATAAGCCCCTGATATCTGGTCTTAATTTCTGGCTCTCTCAGCTTGTAGGTCCTAATGCTCATTTCTCCTGCTCGTTTACTTGGTTTCTTGCGTGATGTTGGACAGTTCCTAGGCTGAGCAACTCTTTCAGTTGTTCTTTTGATTGTTAGCAGGTAGTGATCACTTCCAATCTCTGGCCCCCTCCAGACTCTATCATCTCGGACATATTTGAATGAGCTTCTCCGAACAATGGCATAGTCGATCACTGACTTCTCATTCTTTGTTGGTTCACATCTAGTGTATGCATGTATGCGCTTATGGGGGAACTTTGTGTTTGTAATGATCAGATTCTGCTCACTGCAGAATCTAAGGAGTCGCTTTCCATTGTCATTGAGAGTATCTTCTCCATATCTTCCGATAACTCCACCCCATCTAGCATGGTCATTTCCAACTCTGGCATTAAAATCTCTGAGCATGATAACTTCATCTAGGCAGTCATCCACTGTCCTTTGAAGCAGCTCGAAGAATTCCTCCTTGACCTCTGCTCTCTCATCCTCATTTGGCCCATACACTATGACCAGGTTGACTATGGTTTCTCCTTCTTTTAGTTTAACAACCATAATGCGCTCCGAGACAAAGTTCCATCCCTTGATACTATCTTTTTGATTTTGGGCCACAATGCAACCCACGCCCCCTTTAGCTCTTTCAGACATGGGTACACCACTGTAGAGCAGCGTGTTGCCATCGAGATCCATGACTCCTTGTCCTTTTTTCTTTGTTTCCGTTATAGCCAGGATTTCTAGTTTTGCTTTCCTCATCTCTTCCACCAGCTCCTCTTCCTTCCCATTTATACTTCTTGTGTTCCAAGTTCCATAAGTCGTAGTCCGTTCCAGTTAGTATATCTAACCTGAGACTGATTTTTAAGTGAGTATCCCTTTTTTCCCTGTACAATGACAGGTGTCAACTCGCCTTTCAGGCAGATACTCACCGTCTTCAGAGGGCACCCATTAGAGCTTGGTCGGCTCAGGAGCCGCCAGTCCCTGGTTGACGACACTCCTTCAAATGTTTTCGCCCAGGGCTCGAATTAATCAAGTCCAAATCATAGTCTGGATGATGCGCCAGACAACAGAGGGCAGTCCAAGAGGAATAAGATGGACTACATTTTAAGATCTGGAATATGCAGTTGACATTGCACAACTAGCAAATTCACATCAATACATCCAGGAAAAAACGGATAGACTTAATAAGTATAGCCAGCAGGTGGGCTTGAACATCAATCTAAAGACAGAGGTCATGACGCTCAATGTGAGCAACCCTGAGCCCATATGAGTAAGGAATCAGCAACTGGAACAGACAGACACCTTCACACACCTAGGTTGCATAGTAACACCAGACGGTAACATCTGGAAGACCTCTCAGTACAGCACAAAATTAAGATTATATCAGAGCTCTGTGCTTCTCTATGGTGTGGAATGCTGGAGAGTTACGGAGAAGGAAATGTCGAAATTGTTCTCTTTTCACACAACATGCCTAAGAAAAATTATCTGAATCTTTTGGATGAATACCATCACCAACCAAGATCTGCTTACTCAGAGCAAGCAAGAGGACATGCACACCATCTTAGCTGGCAGACGCTGGAGCTGGGTTGGCCATGTCTTCAGAAGAGACCCCGATGCCATCACAAGAACAGCTATGCTATGGACCCCTGAAGGAAAACGAAAGAGAGGCTGACCAAAAACAACTTGGCGGAGGACTGTGGAGGCTGAGATTCAAAGAATGAACCAGAGTTGGGGCACTGTACGAAGGATGGCCATTGACCGAGCAAAGTGGACTCAATTTGTTGTTGCCGTACAAGACGCCACCAGGCGTGATGGCCACTGACTGCTTCGACGGTCAGTGGCTAAGGGTCAAAGAAGAAGAAGTCCCGGTCAACGACACATCTTCAAATGTTCTCGCCCGGGCTTGAACCTGGATCACCTGATCGCCAGCGCAATGTGATAACCATTACACCAGTGCGGCTCCCGGTTTGTTGAAAACAAAACAAACTAATGAACAGATACATCCGAAAGGTAAAGGCAAAACTGCTTTTGTTCAAAATTTATTATTTTTACTCATGATACACAGTTAATTCATTCACACGGTGCTGGTTTGTATAAGTATGGCAGCTTAAAAAATCATTTCATGAGAAAACAATAAGTCAGTAGCACTGGCTATCTCTTGAGCTGAAGGATATTTAGTATTAATATAGTGCACATACTGAAATGGACCACGGTGAAGTTATATACTCACAAATACAGATATAACTAGAGAATATAACTTTGAAAATTAACTCAGGCTTCTTTTTATTTAAAAAGTATATGGTTATTGTACAAACAAATTAGAAAAAATATCACCCTTATATTAAATATAAATAAGACAAAGAAAAACTGCACTTTCTGGACAATGACTGATAACATTTTTTTTTTTTGAATGGATGAAAACTGATGATGTAGGAGCAGATTAGAAAGGGGTACATTATTAAGCAACGTTACCAAAAAAAAAAATTTTTAATGGTAAATTGTCACGCTTGTGTGACATGATGTTAAAATTGTTCATTCTTGTGTGCTTACACAGAGCAAGATTTATGGCATGTTCACCGCTGTGCAAGTGAAGTAAAGAGCCAATGCTAACAAGCTGTCAAATAAGACAAGACTAAAGTAGCAATCTGCCAGCACCACAAGGTAGTCCGTTTTATGGAACATTCAGGGTTAAAAAGGTTCAGGAAAACCTCAAAAACACAAGAACATAACTAGAAGATGGTGTAAGGCTTGGAACGGGCCCCTATAGACTCCTCTGCTCAAGACAGCTTGGAGATGACTGGCTAAATGCCAATGCTCTGTAGGGTTGGAAGCTGAAAGGCAAAGATAAATGTAGAAGTTCTGGTGAGGTTTAGACAGGTCTTGCTGCTCTGCTAGCCACAGGTTATAACATCAAAAATGAAGATAATCTCATGCTTAATACAGTGAAAATTTAGACCATTGTTACGTGCAGTCTTTGATATCTTACAATATTATACATTGGTATACTTGTTATGTTCGCAAATATTTTGTAAACAAAATAGGTAATTTTTTAGTGCTTAAGGGAAAGTCATTATTGAGTTACTTCCCTTGAAAGTTGTGCCGTCTCTTCGATCGAACTCCGCGGATGAGTCCAGTTTTCTGCGATTTATTCTTCGTTTGGGTAGTAATAGATTGTTCTTGCTTCAGAATATCTATGGCCTGAATTTATGTGTATTGTTTGTCTGAGTAGGACGAGTCTGTCTTATATCTGTATATCTTTACATATCTAAGTCGAACTATATGTTCTGTTGTCTCTAGAGAGGTCAAAGGCTATTCGGCGGATGTGTCGCTAGAGTGTGGTGTGATTTGGCTTCGTCCCGATAGGGACTGTGTTTTCTATGTCGGCTTGTCGCCGGGAAAAAGTGATCTCAGTATTGGTGGGGAAAGTGATAGTCGTCTAGACCTATCGTGTATGCTTTGCCCCAGTGTTTATTCGTATTGCCAAGGAATTGCATTTTCATATTTCTGATACCAAGGTAATAATAGACACTCTTATGAACTCTCGTACGAAGCCACCATTTTCGATAGGTACGATTTGAATGTCTAAGAGAATATATTTGACTCGATGAAAACGACTTCGATTCCTAGCAGCACTATATCCTGTAGATTGCAGTCAAGTGTTCATGATCAAATCTACAGAGCAATGAAAGATTTAATGAATGACTAACTTTAGGACAGATTCATTATCTGTATCCAAACGTGAGTGACAGCTCACGAGTGAAGCCATCTTGGAACAAAACATGTAGTGACTTTCAAGAAGAGAAAAGGGATGCCCGTATTATCGCTTGTTTAGTCCAGAGATCACTGCTACACATGAGAACCCGTTATTAGCGGTTCAATATTATTATATGGAAAAATATGTGCTGAACATTATGTTGGAGAATCGTCGCTAAACGAGATTAGGTTTAGAAGCCATCTGAAATATTGTTTATAAGCTGACGTGCTCAGTCAGTGAAGTCAGATGATATATATGTATGGGCGATACTGAGTGCTTGGCTACTGACAGTCCTTTATACTATTATTCTACATGAGTGCCCATGTAACATTGCAAGACCATTTATCCACTGTACCATGATGTATTATGCCAACCTGTGATTTGTCACTATCTGTGCTGTCGAGTGTGTACGTCCAATTAAACTTTAGAAAAGGTACACAGTCGTTGGTGTCGATGACTTCCAGCCATACATGAGTGTGAGAAAAGAACATTTGTCAACACCACGAACCCTTATTATCATTCGCACATTATACACTCAATCCATGTCTACACACCACTGCGTAGGTCAAGTTGACATTCCATACACTACAGTGGAGCAAACAACACCATAGAGATCTTATCAACTGATGATGATGATGATGTCTGCTTCCATCCACTTATATCTATCTTTTGGTGGATATCATTAACGGGAATAAAATATCAACTTTATCAACTGGTGGCCAATGTGGGGATCGAACCCACGACATTCGCGTTATCAGCACGCGTGGCCCTATGTCGTTGCTTCACGATCTCATTACATCTGACAACATTGACGATGACACAAAGTCATCCTACGAATATGTCATCGCGTTGAGACAAAAGATTATCGAAGCATGCAAATTAGCAACTTCTTCTTCTGAATTTGCGAAACAGAAGGCAAGGCAATTTGCCAATAAGAAGAGATGCTTACGACAACTTTGTCCTGGTGACAAAGCATTTGTATTACTACCTTGTAGGGAAAACAGATTACTTATTTCTTGGAAAGGTCCGTACGATATAATATCGAAAATTTCCGATGTCGACTATATTGTCGATATTGATGGGAAGCATAAAACCTTCCACATCAATATGCTTACGGAATTCCATGAACGTCCGGATTATTTGCAACCCATTTTCCAAGCAACGGACAATTCTCCAGTACCACATGGTCATTACTCATCACTGTCCGTGATACAGGATGAGGAAACAAGTTTTTCAGATGTAAATCTTCCTCTTCCAATGATCCCACTTCATTCTAGTGAATCATGGAAGAACGTTACTGTCTCTCCTGATTTGTCTCTAGGAGAACAGCGACAAGTTTCAACTATGTTGCAAACATTTCAGGATGTACTCACTGACATCCCTGGACAAACGCATGTCATTGAACATGACATTGTTCTAACTGACCATACTCCTATTAGGGTTAGACCTTATCCTATACCTATACATTTTCAAGCACAGGTCGAGAAGGAGTTGGATGAGATGATAGATTTGAAAATAATCGAACCATCCACCTCTGCATATTCTTCGCCGATGGTTATTGTTCGTAAAAAAGACAATAACATACGTCTTTGCGTTGACTATCGAAAATTGAATCAAGTAACGAAGTTCGATGCCGAACCTATGCCTTTACTGGAAGAGCTACTTACTCGACTCTCCAAATCTCATTTTTTTCACTAAACTTGATTTGTCTAAAGGATATTGGCAAGTTCCTTTATCTGAACGCGCCAAACCTCTCACGGCTTTTTCAACACCTAGAGGTTTGTTCCAATGGAATTTTATGCCTTTCGGTCTTATGAACGCACCAGCTACATTCGTACGCATGATGCGCCGAATCCTATCTTATCGGTCAGATGTCATTGCATATCTAGACGACATCTGTCTTTTCAGCGATACTTGGGAAGATCACTATTCAGGGTTAGATGAATTGCTGTCTACTTTGCGTGAGCACAACCTGACAGCGAAACCCTCTAAAGCCTATATTGGTTTTAGCGAAATTTCTTTCCTAGGCCACCGAGTTGGTCATGGTTTCCTAAAGACAGAGGACCATAATACTAGTAAGATACTTAACATCTCAATCCCTAAGACTAAAAAACAGGTGAGAAGTCTGTTAGGTCTTATTCAATTTTATGGCAGATTCATTCAGAATCTATCCTCTATCATGGCACCTCTCTCAACACTTCTAAAGAAAGGTTCGCCTAATGTGGTCCACTGGTCTCAGGAATGCCAATGCTCTCTGGATAAGATTAAAACACTGTTTTCAACACCACCTATTTTAGTGCTACCCACTAAAGATAAGACATTCGTTCTTCGTAGTGACGCTTCATCCACTGGGATTGGAGCGGCACTAATGCAAGAGTACTCTGGAACTCTGCATCCTGTAATGTATATTTCCAGAAAACTTAATGCGGCAGAAAGGAATTATTCGGTTTTAGACCGTGAGCTATTAGCTATGGTTTGGTCGATCCTCAAACTACAGAGATTCCTTCTAGGCGCACATTTCATAGTAGAAACCGACCAAAAAGCTCTTACTGCTATACAGAGTAAGAATTTGAAGAGCTCGAGGTCTACTCGATATGCAATTGCTCTTCAACCTTTTCATTTCTCTGTGCGAGCTATTCGTGGATCAGATAATGTGATGGCAGACATTCTGTCAAGATGCCCACATGATTCCACATAACTATTAGGGCTGAGACTTCTTGATATGTCTAGTTCTATAGTAGTTCCTTTTCTATATTATGATAGATACACATTTGTAATTTAATAATATAATGATTGTATCACTACATAGCGGTTCATTGATGTTTATTCACCGCTGTGCTTTGATGATTTTTTCTTCATAAATCATAAATTTAAGATATCTAATACGAAATGATGATATGAATTTTTTAGGCATTGTGTAATTGCCAGAATTGTATTATACTTTGATGACACCTTCCTGGAAAAATATACTTGTAGAGAAATAATTTCTCTCAGTTTATGAGACACATTCTCACCAGTCGCTCCATAAGTCGACTTAGCCTCATATTAGGCGTTATAGGTATTCCTGATATTTTCATCTGCGCATTATTCATGCGTTGTGAGCCTATTGTACGTTGCTCCTAGATGTATTTCAAAAAAAAAAAAAAATGTTCCATTTTTTTTTTTTTTTTCCCGGGAGGTGTGGTAAGACTGTTACGTGCAGTCTTTGATATCTTACAATATTATACATTGGTATACTTGTTATGTTCGCAAATATTTTGTAAACAAAATAGGTAATTTTTTAGTGCTTAAGGGAAAGTCATTATTGAGTTACTTCCCTTGAAAGTTGTGCCGTCTCTTCGATCGAACTCCGCGGATGAGTCCAGTTTTCTGCGATTTATTCTTCGTTTGGGTAGTAATAGATTGTTCTTGCTTCAGAATATCTATGGCCTGAATTTATGTGTATTGTTTGTCTGAGTAGGACGAGTCTGTCTTATATCTGTATATCTTTACATATCTAAGTCGAACTATATGTTCTGTTGTCTCTAGAGAGGTCAAAGGCTATTCGGCGGATGTGTCGCTAGAGTGTGGTGTGATTTGGCTTCGTCCCGATAGGGACTGTGTTTTCTATGTCGGCTTGTCGCCGGGAAAAAGTGATCTCAGTATTGGTGGGGAAAGTGATAGCCGTCTAGACCTATCGTGTATGCTTTGCCCCAGTGTTTATTCGTATTGCCAAGGAATTGCATTTTCATATTTCTGATACCAAGGTAATAATAGACACTCTTATGAACTCTCGTACGAAGCCACCATTTTCGATAGGTACGATTTGAATGTCTAAGAGAATATATTTGACTCGATGAAAACGACTTCGATTCCTAGCAGCACTATATCCTGTAGATTGCAGTCAAGTGTTCATGATCAAATCTACAGAGCAATGAAAGATTTAATGAATGACTAACTTTAGGACAGATTCATTATCTGTATCCAAACGTGAGTGACAGCTCACGAGTGAAGCCATCTTGGAACCAAACATGTAGTGACTTTCAAGAAGAGAAAAGGGATGCCCGTATTATCGCTTGTTTAGTCCAGAGATCACTGCTACACATGAGAACCCGTTATTAGCGGTTCAATATTATTATATGGAAAAATATGTGCTGAGCATTATGTTGGAGAATCGTCGCTAAACGAGATTAGGTTTAGAAGCCATCTGAAATATTGTTTATAAGCTGACGTGCTCAGTCAGTGAAGTCAGATGATATATATGTATGGGCGATACTGAGTGCTTGGCTACTGACAGTCCTTTATACTATTATTCTACATGAGTGCCCATGTAACATTGCAAGACCATTTATCCACTGTACCATGATGTATTATGCCAACCTGTGATTTGTCACTATCTGTGCTGTCGAGTGTGTACGTCCAATTAAACTTTAGAAAAGGTACACAGTCGTTGGTGTCGATGACTTCCAGCCATACATGAGTGTGAGAAAAGAACATTTGTCAACACCACGAACCCTTATTATCATTCGCACATTATACACTCAATCCATGTCTACACACCACTGCGTAGGTCAAGTTGACATTCCATACACTACAGTGGAGCAAACAACACCATAGAGATCTTATCAACTGATGATGATGATGATGTCTGCTTCCATCCACTTATATCTATCTTTTGGTGGATATCATTAACGGGAATAAAATATCAACTTTATCAACCATGTAAGAGCCTAATTACTTGGTCAAAAACAAAATTTGTAAAGAATTTTATGTACATCTTTGTGAAGCCTCTTTCTGCAAAATTTAGTTAGAAAGTAATTTTGCAAATAAGCAAGATACGTGGATATGCTTGAAATATAAAGGTTTTCAAATATTACTAACTCTCTTAAGAAATCATTTCCCCTTATAATTATGATTACTTCTAATCCTAACTCACAATTTGCTGCTTCCTCAGCACCGTTAATTCTTTATCGCCAAGCACTTTCACATTTATTCCTATCTTCTTTGTCAGTAATCTTTTGGCACAGTGTGTTATATTTTCAAAGTGCACAGCAAAACAACAAAGTGAACAATGTAAAATATGTACATGAAATCAAAAGATGTGCCATATTCTTTATGATGGACACAAATACAGAGAGAATCAACTGATGTTTTATTTTTAACGGAAATGTCCCGTCGTTGTACCAGCATGAACTGAAAAGAACCAGGCAAATTCCAGTGAAATAAGTGGCGAGGAAAAGCTGCAGATGTTGTACAGGATATACAATGAGGAAACCAGCTGACAGCATTAAAATACAGTCCTTGTTCTGGAGGGTAAGAGCAATTGAGGGCGACCAAAATCAAATTAGGATAAAGGAATTGTAGGCATGATAGGAAAGGGATAAATATGACATGGAAAGACCTTGGAAGAGATGGCACAGGACCGTCTGCTGGCACAGGACCGTCTGCTGGCACAGGACCGTCTGATGTAAATATGTTGAAGGCATAGACTCGACAGGGAGGAGATGGGTAAGGATGAATTAGACTAGCAGAGTTCAGACACTTTGTTATTTATATATCGTAACACAGATATCGTGAAACCGATAAGACAAATCCAGATATAGCACTGCTTTTTTTTTAATAACACTTCATTAACTTTCCTAACAAGCTCTCTACATGACATAATTTACCCCAGGTGACAATTTTATATTTTCCCTGAAACATGCCGAATAAAAATGAAACAAAATAATGATGAAATGTAAAATCGATATAAAGAAATTACATGGCCTTTTTCTGTTGTAATGAATAATTTCCCTATAAGGCTCTTCCCATTATGACCAAACATATCAAATCCATCCACCCTCAAACAATGAAGAGACACAGGCAGTATCCAGTTATAAACTAAAGGGAACTATCACATGAAGTAAAAACACAATTCATTTGTCAGATTTTATCACAATCCACTCCAAACCGTACTATTGTTCTTGGTTAATAATGAACCTCTATACTTTGTCTTGGCCAAAATTTAAAAAAATAATATTGTGGATTTATGATGAAACAAACTGTATAAATCAATAACTGAAGCTTTTTTTATTTTCCAGAAAATCCAAACTTCATAGATTTTAATTTACTACTATCAGTAAATTGTTCTTGCATAACTGCCTGTTATAAAAACATACACCAGAACAGCATGAGTAATAGTTTTGTGGACATTAAACAAAATGACAGCTCATTGTTAATACTTCTTTAATTCGTTTGTGTTTACAGTTGCCTTTTATTACTGTTCATGTTCTTTTTTGTTATTTGTAATGCTGCTGTTGGAAACTAGCCTTAGTTGAGCATGCATGATTCATAAGTGGGGACCATATATTTGATATTGATGAAAGCATCTTCACCGCCATATCTCTCAAATGCTTCCAGTGTTTCCTCAATTAGGTCACCCACGTTTTCTCTTTTTTGTTGGCTGTAGTCTATACCATCACCTGAATTCACTGTTGGAGAAAAAATATATAAAATTAATTGAATATAAAAGACAGAATGTAAATTTTATAGGAAAAAAGCAAAGAACTGGAAGTAAATACATCTGTACATATTTTTTTTCTCTCTGTTTTCAGTTTAACACAAACCAGGATTTTCTTTCTTACTTTCCTCCTTTCTTTAAACACATGCAATATTTAAGCATAGAAACATTTTCTTATAGAAAGGAAATGTTTGTCCTTCACAGCGTTAAACACTGATAACTTTTCCTTCTCAGCATTAAACACTGATAACTTTTCCTTCACAGCATTAAACACTGATAACTTTTCCTTCACAGCATTAAACACTGATAACTTTTCCTTCACAGCGTTAAAACACTGATAACTTTTCCTTCACAGCGTTAAAACACTGATAACTTTTCCTTCACAGTGTTAAACACTGATAACTTTTCCTTCACAGCGTTAAACACTGATAACTTTTCCTCCACAGTGTTAAACACTGATAACTTTTCCTTCACAGTGTTAAACACTGATAACTTTTCCTTCACAGTGTTAAACACTGATAACTTTTCCTTCACAGTGTTAAACACTGATAACTTTTCCTTCACAGTGTTAAACACTGATAACTTTTCCTCCACAGTGTTAAACACTGATAACTTTTCCTTCACAGCGTTAAAACACTGATAACTTTTCCCATTTAGAAACATCTTCTGTCTTGGCCGAACACATTCTTGATCTTTCCTACGTCACATCCTTACATCTGGGAAGTCATCATATCTTTTTCACTCTTTATGGAACATGGTGCCACCACTGCAAGTACCTCCCTTGCAGGAAGTCTGAGCCACAGCACACACTCATGTGGTTTCTGTAGCAATTTATTTTACATCATGAGGTTGCCAGACCCTCACCAAAAATCTATATATCTAGTATGTAATTTACCACCCACCCCATGGCCCTATTAGTTTATATTTAAATGCTCGGTTGAAGTGAGCGTCGTGTCAGTTTGGGATTTTCCAGACAAATGTCTGGATACTGACCGGTGCAGATGTAAAGTATCACACCTCACCGTGACTAATGCCGAGAAGAAGCTCGCGCGCTCGGTGAGAATGTAGACGATTTGCTACGTCCTGTGTTCAGCGAACCGACTTATCACGCCTTCTGACGCCCTGCAGCCCTGACATCTACGTAATATCGTCCTAGCGCGATTCTCAGTTTTGAGAAAGAAACAGGTAAAGTTTGCGAATTATATGAAAATAATATTCGCAAAACGAATGGATGAAAAATATACGGGAAAAATGAAATACAGAGATAATAAAAGAGAGAATTTGGGTGAACGAATAGGAAGAAGATGTAGGAAATTAAATGAATATAAACCCTACGTGACAAAGCTGTACGCTTGCAGTTTAAAAATGTAAGTTATAACGAGTACCTGGTATGTATAATTATTGAATATGTGTTTTTCCTTTATTCAGTGAATACTGGGGTTAACACAAAACTTTGCCAGCGTTAAGTACTGATGAGTGATATCCGTGAAGAATTAAAACATTTTCCTTAAAAAGCCTTGGTGCAGAATGTTTACAAGTTATTTAAAAGGTAAATGAAGTAACAGGCCTATCGCGCCATATTTAATTCTTCCTGAGAAACAACTCAAGTACATTTTTAGCCTATGTGGCAAGTAACATATTTACGTCAGTAACATTCCAACGGAGTTTTGACTAGTGGTGTGGTGACCGAATAAAGTCCTAACCAGAAAAAAAAGTAGATACCGATCTGACATTCCTCATTTCTAGAAACCAAAGCTATTGACACTGTGCTCGTTGTTAATGTTCGTGTCTGGACAATTTTAATGTGACCTAAACAGACATCCGAAAAATAAGAACACCCAAGGAATCGCTCCCGGAAGCAGAGAATTCAACCCGTCTTTCTGGAACTGGGGATTTCTTGGTCCAAGACTGCCATTGACGATTCTGTATGTGAATGTCCTAAAAATTATGTTTCCTGATGCTTTTAACAAAGCTGTAAGTATGCAAGAGTGCACGTGGCCACGGCTGAGTAAATAGAGTGAATGCAGGTCTGAGTGTTTCTTTATTGTTGTAATTTGGCACTCATTTTGCTGTCTTAACTTTCTTTATGCAAGTATTGCTAACCATATTTCCCTCAAAATAGAGCAGAGATATCAAGTCTGTCCATACCTTAAAAGGGGGAAATATTAGACCAAATCATATGTATCCGTGACTTTTTGGGCTATCATCTTTCTCCTAACGGGACTGTGGGCTAACCATCGAGGGAAGATCATAACAGTGGGTCTATCATTTCTTGTAGCAATTCCTTGATTTTTATGACTATTTGTAAATGCTTCGATGTAATTTTTTATGTTATGAGAGAAGTTTGTTATGATAATTAAACTACTCAATAATTATTCCAGCGTGTCGGTCAGTTTCGTTCCAAAATATCTATATAATCACTGTTATAGTTTTCCCACGTCTCTGTGTCTCATGGTCGTCAATTGTGTGTGTGTGCACGTGAGTGGTAATATATATTAATATATGTATAGGTGTTAGACTTTCTGACTACTCTAAATCTGTCGTAGAAGATAGGTGAGAGAGAGAGAGAGAGAGGATTTCTCGAACTCAGAGACAGCCTCTATCACATTCTACCATCTCACTCTTGGAAATCTATTTCTACCATCATCTCTCACTGTGACTATCACTTATTCTAATCTATTCAGAAGGGACCAACCCAAGTCTTAATTCTCCTATCAAAAATCTACGACAAATAAGGTCTCGCCCGAAGGATTTTTTCTTCTGAACTTAGAATAGGAAGACGAGTACGATAAATATCAGCTCGTCTTAAATTTTGCTTTATTCTGTAATAGAGTAAGAGTGTGATTGTCTCGTGGTTTTGTGTATCTTTAAAAATAATTTATCCCCTAGATGTAACGATCTGTTTATGGGCGTGCTGACCACACAAACTGATAAGTGTTTTTCCACAGCATTTTGAGTAATATACATTTGAGTTACAGGTTGATTTTGTCGGAATATATGTTAACTTATGATTTTGTAATACTAAACGCTGGTAAAGTTTGTGAGCGTATAACATTCACAGGGTTCTGAAGAAAAAGGTGTTTGAGCTAAGCTAAGGAGCGCGTTCAGACAATTACGTCTTGTTAATTGCCTCCCTTACTCTAACTAACTTCAGGGGTAAACTTATAGTGGATTAAAAATTAAGGGAATTTTTTTTGTTTTCCAAAATTTTTTGCAATAATAATTTTGTTTTCCACTGTAGCAACTTATTTTTCAGTGAGTAATCTTAACTACCATTTATTTGGCGTAGTCGTCTGCATTCGGTGCTTTATTGCCGATTAATAGCAGCGATAGTTAGATACTATATTTTGAAGGAGGTATCCCAGGTTAAAGAATATCATCTTTTTGATTTTTTGTAATTTCTCGCAAGTGGTAGGAACCAGTGTATCCTTTTCTTCTTTCTCTTTCTCGACTAGTCCCAGTCAGCTATCTACTATGACCGAGAGGGCAAAACTGAGACAGATTCTCAGGGACGAGGCAAGAGAAGAAGGTTTGGATGGAGACGAAGCGAAAGCTTTTGTCAGGAACAAACTTAAGAGATATGACGCGGAGAAGAAAGAAGAAGAATTAAGGAGGAAAGAAGAAGCAGATGAGAGGAAAGAAGCAGAAGATCGGCTATTACAGCAGAAGAAGATGGATGAGGAAATGGAAATTCGCAGGATGCAACATGAGGAAAGAGAGAAGGAGAGGGAGAGACAGCACGAGGAAAGAGAAAACGAGCAACGACGACAGCATGAGTTGGCTCTTAAGACTCTAGAATTCCAAAGTCGTGGTGCTGCCTCTATCTCCAGCAATGGAGAGTCTTCTTCTCATTCCTCTGTAACTGATCCTCCTAGTGCACAAGCTACTCATCTCATTGCTATGTCTTTTCCGCTAGAATCTTTCCCTTGTCCTAATGAGAAGATTGACACGTATCTAGAAAAATTTGAGAAAATTGCAACTCTGTACGGTTTAGAGAGGTCGCGTTGGAATATGAAGCTTTCACAGGCGCTGAAAAGCAGTGCGTATGATGTTTACGCCAAACTTGAAAGCAGCCAACAAGACAACTATGACGTGTTGAAGAAAGCGTTACTGGAGCGCTTTGAAATGAATGCTCGCAAATTTTTGCAACTGTTTCGCAACAGCAGGAAGGAGAGCTCTGAAAGTTTTCAGCAGTTCTCATCTCCTCTGAAGGGATATCTGACAAAGTGCCTTGAGCTTTCACAGCTCCCCTCTACCTATGAAGGTCTTGAGGAATTTGTTATAACAGAACAAATAAAGAACACTTTGTCTGCTGATACCCAGAGATTTCTAGCTGAGCAGGGTGCAGAAAAGCTTGAAGACATCTTAGAAAAGTCTGAGCGATATCACAATGCGCTGGCTGAACTTCCGGCCACAAAACGGAAACCGAAAGAAGAGCATTTTCGAAAGAATAATCTAGACCAATCTTCTCATGCCTCAAATCAGAATAACCACAGAGAAGCTGGACCTCAAAACCCCCCTCCTGAAAAATCCAAGTTGTACAAAAACAAGTACCCCAACCACAGTAAACAGTCTGATCAACCCGACCGTCCTTCATGGCAGCGTGGCCAGAAAGGTCAAGGTGGCAAAGGGAAAACTCCTGAGCACTGGACTAATGATCAGAGTGAGCACATCGAGCCTAAACGCATCGGATGCTTAGTAACAGTCTCGCAAGGCGGAATTATTGACAGTGATTCCCAACCTGTTGGGGATACACCCTCAACGCGAGGTACTGTTATATTGAACGGTTCTCAAACTTTTTGTTTATTTGACACGGGGCTTTCTTATGATTTTATGTCGCCAGAAACCTGGTTAAACCCGGTCAAGAGACAGGAGAGACCGTCGAACTTTGTGGAGTTCTTAAGAGTGAGGCACCTTGTTACGAAAAGATCCTATGGAAGGGAAGTGATCTTTGGAATGTTTTTTGGACAAGTTAAATTGTGGGTTGCAGCGCTTGTACGCTCGATTAAGCGGAGGCTTGTTTAACTTTATAATAGAAATATCTCCTTCTATTTTGAGTGTCAGAGTACAGAAAAAACGTGGTGAACGCTGTTATCTCAAATGCTGAGATGTATTTATTATGTACTGTTTTGAGCTGTGTTATAAACAGCCGAGTCTCGTGATTGGTTTTTTTTTGGCGGGACGAGTGTGTGATTTAAGAGGAGTCGAGTTGTGGACGTTGACCGAGTTGGTCGCAGTCCCTGTGTTTTTCAAAGTGTATGCCTACGTAGTGCTTGAGAAAAATGTCGACTTATATTTTCGCTGTGTGTACAGCATATCTAATAAACTGCAGGAAAGGTTTTGGTAGGCCAAGATTAGGGTAGGCCATAGATATTTGGTGAGTACTTTAGGCCTTTATTTACGTGAACTGCTGTGTGCAGTATTATAGCGCAGAATTGAGTCATGAGGACTTTAGGCCATTATTTATGTGAACTGCTGTGTGCAGTATTATAGCGCAGAATTGAGTCATGAGAACTTTAGGCCATTATTTATGTGAACTGCTGTGTGCAGTATTATAGCGCAGAATTGAGTCATGAGGACTTTAGGCCATTATTTATGTGAACTGCTGTGTGCAGTATTATAGCGCAGAATTGAGTCGTGAGGACTTTAGGCCTTTATTTATGTTAACTGCTGTGTGCAGTCTTATAGCGCAGAGATGAGTTGCGAGGACTTTAGGCCTTGATATATATATCTGCTGATGAATGTTTAAGAGTATCTTGGATGATGCTGGGAAGTGGAGTAGCTGAGAAGTGGAGTATTGTATTGCTATGACTTGTAATTTGACTATGTGTGTATACAATGTTAACGTGTGGTGATGTAAATTAACTGTCGCCTGCCGTTACACCATTCCATGACTCATGGTGTACGTTACTGTGAGTGACTGTTCCAGATACACACTCTCTTCGTCACCTCACTTATCACATCAACACACAACTTTGTAGTATCAGTGATTGTATTATCAGTGGTCGCCAGTAGTACGGGTTATGATACCCGCAACGTCTGCGTGATGAGAATTACAGATGTATGAGTAGCCTGTGTGGCGATGATATAGACCGAACCACTACACTTGCAACAGTGGGTGTATACAGACTATAACATTTACTGTGTTGATGTATTAGCGTAGAAACAGTGGTGGTATCTAACGATGGTAACATTTGGTGGCCAGTGGAATCAAAGGTGGTAACATTTGGTGGTTTTCAGTTTAAAAGGATATGACACCTGCGATATTCGTGTTGATAGCCTATGTAGCGTAGTTTTGGTATCTGTATCATTTGGTATCATTTAAGAAGTGCCTTCCAGACTTTGTTCAACTATTATTCTCAAAGTGGCTATCTGGTCTGTACATGATCTGTTTTGTCGAAAACCTGCTTGTTCATCTCTCAGTTTCTTGTCTATGGACTCTTTTAATCTCTCAAGGATAATCATGTTTAATACTTTTCCTGGCACTGATAGTAACATTATTCCTCTATAATTTGTGCACTCTTGACAGAGAATCACTTTGGAAATTGTTGAGGCATTATGGAGTTCCCCTGAAGATCATCAATTTAATAAAGAAAACATATGAAGACATGACATGCAGAGTTCTTCACGAAGGACAGCTTACAGAACCGTTTGGGATAAGAACAGGAGTGCGACAGGGATGCCTCTTGTCTCCATTTCTTTTCTTGCTGGCAATAGATTGGGTTATGAGATCATCGACAACACACAACAGAAATGGAATCCAGTGGACTCTGACTAAGCAGTTGGATGATCTGGATTTTGCTGATGACTTGGCTCTTCTGTCCCATAGCCGTAATCAGATGCAGGACAAATTGAAAACACTCGATGAGAGGTCACAGCAATTGGGTCTGAAAATACACAGGGAAAAGACAAAAATAATGCGAATAAATGCAGGTAATGATAACAGGGTTGAACTTGAAGAAACACCAATACAAGATGTAGAATCATACACATATCTTGGCAGTAATATAGACAAAGTTGGAGGGACAGACAGCGATATCAAAATAAGAATACAAAAGGCAAGAGGAGCTTTCATTGCATTGGGAAATATATGGAGATCAAGAGAAATAGGATCCAACACGAAAATAAGAATCTTCAACTCAAATGTGAAGTCAGTCCTATTGTATGGCTCAGAGACATGGAGAACAACAAAGACAACAACCAAAAAGCTACAGACTTTCATAAATGGGTGCTTGCGTAGAATAGAGGGATTAAAATGGTATGACAAGGTTACCAACGTGGAACTGATGACAAGAACTAGACAAGTGCCAGTGGAACAAGAAATGAGAAGAAGACGATGGCGATGGATAGGACACACACTGAGGAAACCTGTTGATAGCATTACAAGGCAGTCCTTGTTCTGGAACCCCCAGGGCAAGAGAGGCAGAGGAAGACCAAGAAGTACATGGAGAAGAGAGTTGGAAACAGAGGTGAAAATGATGAGGAAAACATGGAAAGAACTTGAGATGATGGCACGTGACAGGAGGACTTGGCATGTGTTTGTTGAAGGCCTATGCTCCTTTGGGAGTGGAGGGTTATGAATGAAAGAAGTGCCTGTGTGGCGTTGGTATTAAGAAGTTTTCGACCTACTTCTATGATTAGCCTGAGTGGCGTGTAGACACAGTGACATTTGACTTTTCAGCGTGGCCTGAATCTCCTGTGCTTTAAAACGGTGACCTAGTTTGTAATCTGCCTGTGTGGCGCAGTTAGAAAACCACGCACGCCTTATTATCGTGGTAATATTCAGCTTTTTAGCAGTGACGGTTGTTAACCTATTTCAAGCTTGTACAACACAACAACGTCTATAGTCTACAACATTCGCTATCAGATGTGCAGCGAAATTTTCAAGGAGCGAGCCAACAGGTTATGAAGAGGTCCAACGGCGGAAGAATAGCGTGTATAAGTTCGAGTATATGTGCAGTTGTACCAGTCATTTTGCAAGTATACCTCAAGTCAAGAGCGGGCTCGCTGTGTTCCTGTTACTGTTATCATTTGCTCCTATGCAGTATTCGAGCACATACCTTACTGAAGCGAGGACCTGAACGGAAGAAAGTCTAGTTCCAGTACTTTTCTGCGGTGGACTGTTTTAGCGTCAAAATTATGTGATATCCAATGTCCAGCGGAGGGGAACGGAATATTGACAGATAAGTGATTTTTTGTGGTATAAATTGTGTCCCTTCACGCATGTCACCAGGCCTTCTGATTTCTATGCAATGCTTATTCTGTTGTTATTGTTGTTTATGTCTATAGTGACATATAAGTAGAATTTGATGCATAAGCAATTTATGGCTATATGACATATGTTGACTTCCATGATATGGATATGGCCATATAAAGGTTCTTTGAACAGAAATTGATTTGACGATAATTAGGAATAGTTGCAATTTGTTGAAAGGTATTTAATAGTATCAGTTTGGAACTCTTATAAAATGTCTGTATATGACAAATACCTTGAACCATATAAAGGCCGTGAGCTGACTGAGGTTGAAATAACAAGATTGATATGCCAAAAGGAATTTGATGATATCGAGGAGAGATATCAGAAAAGGATGTTAGAAGAGAAAAAGCAAATGGGAGACATAAAACAGAGTAACCTAGAGCAAAGGGAATGTTGCTTAGAAAGTACTCCTGGGGTGAATAAGCTACATGAAACAGTCTCTGAACTTACAAGTGATTTGTATAAATCAAACTCAGAACATGCTAATGTGCAGGCAAGTTTGGATTCAGCATTGTTGAAAATAAAGCAATTGGAGGTCCAGATGAAAGATAAGAATGTTGAGGTGAAAAATATTACGCAACAGGCCCAACGAAATAAAGAAATGTATGACAAATTAAAAGTTGAGACCAATGAACGAGATAGGTCTTATACAGAGACACTTCTTGATTTAATGGATGATACTGCGAATCTTTGTCTTCATCAGGAAGAAAAGAATGCGATGATTCCAGAAAAGATTAATGAGCTTAATAATAGCAATGATTATATTAAGATTCAGTCACTACAACTAGAGTTGACTCAGTTGAGAGCAAATAAAGAACAGTACGAGAAAGAGACATTAGTAGAGTTGACGGTTGAGAAAGAGAAGGTTGCTAAGATTGAGAAATTGCTAGCAGAAGAAGGTTGCAGAGTTTTAGCTCTTAATGATTTAAATAAGAAACTTAGTCAAGAGATTTCGCATAAAGATATTGAAATTTCAGAGGCCAGAAAACGAGTAGATGGCCTGCTTGACATTGTCTTGAATAAAAAAATGTGGTCTTCTGTCAATGTTGACAGTGATAGACAGAAAGTTGCGAAAAGTCAGCCCCGTACACTTTTTGCTCATGGAGAGGTCATAGATGGTAAATATAGATCTTTTCGTGGGAAATACAACTTTCCTGGTTCTGATGTTACTGATGAATCTATTAATAATTCTTGGCGTCAAACCAATAAAGATTCTAGTGTAGCAGCCAGTTCTGTTAATTACGATGAGAAATTGCAGGTTACAGCTCCAATGATCAATCGGGTATTTACTGTTGCAAATTCTGATAAATTTGTAACAGGGAATAAACATTCTAGTAGTGTGATTACTTGTCAAACTCGGCACAGTCAGTTTGAAGCGTTTGATAAACATATTCCCATATGTGAAAAGAAGAACAGTGTTAGTAAGGGAGATAATCCCAAGAGTAAACAATCGCAAGGGAATTCATCAAGGGGTAATTTTTATTCTCCAAATAACTGTAAACAATCTAGCAGATTTAACATTTTGATACGAAGAATTCTGGAAATTATAGTAGAGATAACTATAAGAAAGACTATCAATCTGGTGATAATTTTGCTACTAGAAAGCAAGTGCTGTCTGGTGGACATTTTTGTCAAAGAAGATATGTTAACAACAACAATGCTAATTTGAGTTATAGACATAACATTTGTCATAAGAGAGGAAATAACAATAATTTCAATAGAGATAGTAGCTCTACAAATGTTGCTTTACATCACCAAAGTAACTTGGCTCAACAAAAGACTAGAGTCTTTGTTTGTAAACAAGACAACTGTAATGATAAATATTTTCATCATACGACAAATAACAAGCGCAACTATGCTAACTTTGCTCAACATGAGCCCAGAGTTAATTGTAATCAAGATAGACAGTGTAACAATAACAGTGGAGTTTTAAAAACTATATCTGATAATGTTGTTCATCACGAGAAAGTGTCTCGGTGTTGTGAATATAACACTTTGTTTCAGCCTACGGCAATGACGACATAGTGTTCCGGTCAAGTTGTCCCCTAGTCTTCTGTGATGTCTAGATGTGATAAAAGAAGAGTTGATGGCAGCGTGAAGAGACCATTACTTTACACAAGCCGCGATGCTGGGTAATTGTCAATTTGACTTCTACGTTTTTTCTCATTAGATTTCACCATTGAGTAAAATGGAAATTTTCATTTGTATTTTTTGACAGAAGCGACTTTGCGATAAGACTCAGTGCTCCTGTGATACAGAAATGTAGCGGTCAGAAATGTAGGTCAACTTTACGCTCGAGTGTTTAGTCAAGCGAAACCTGTCAGCGTCTAACTAGCTTCTGATGTTTACTTTGGAGGGTCAGGACATGTTTTCACGAGAGTGGGAAATTTTGCGTCTGATTTTTTTTAGATAGTAAATATTTTTGTATTCTATCTTAGTACATGATATGTTGTTGTTTTGAAATAACATATAATTTTGTTGTAATATTATGATGATTATTTCTATGCATCATTTGATTGCCATAATTTTTTTTATTGTTATTTTATGTCGGTAGTTTGATGACATGTTAATACATTTCTAAGCTATTTATATATTATTGTGTTGATAATGTGTAGCATGTAATTATTGTCCTTTATACTACTCTGTTCAACTTAGAATTTTTGCAACTGTGTTGTTTAGGATAGTTTTTGTACATGATGAGATTGCCAGCCCTAAGCACAAACTCATTTATTGTGTTAATATAGTGGTAATTTTTTTAGATAGTCCTGAGTGTTCGTTATTCACTTAATGTAAATTTTTTCTCATGTTTTGATGTCATGGTTAATTATTATATAGAACATGCAGAGAGGATGTGAATTGTCTGTTGTGTTGTGAAATGTAATTTTGAAAATAGCTTGCATGTATCATAAATGATCTTGTATTTGGATTTGTTAACATTTTGTGAAACTTTGATTTTTCCAGAACTTGATTTCTTGCCAGTCAGGCATGCAGATTATTTTCTTAGCAGACTATTTTTTAAAAATTATTTCTTTTTGGCATTGTAATTTTGTGTGTGTGTGCCTAGCATTTGTCAGTGCGATATGATTATTACGTAGAGTGATTAGTTCTTGTAAAAAGTCGTTTTTTTTTGTTAGGATGTATTTTCTTTGTTTTAACGCTTGATTGTGCGTTGGTCGTATTAGTTATAGCAATGCTATTACTTGTTTGTTCGATGCCTATAATTTATTTATTTTAGTTTTGTATAACTCTTGTAACTTGGTTAAATTACTTATTAGGTTTTGTTTAGTTATAAATTATTTTTTGGTGGTGTTAGTATAGATATACTTTGATATTTTGTGTTGTGCCTTACGATTATGTTTGTATTTATTTTTGAATACGTTGTCTGATCAAAACAGTTATTAGTATGTATTGTTTTTCACTTTCACTGCGTTCGTGCCTGTGCTTTCTATTTGTCTTTGGTGACTATTCTTCATTTCATTCTATCTTTCTGTTGTCTTTTCGATATGTGTTCAAATCTTGTTTATACTTTCGTACCCCATCTTCGTTTCACTCGATACTACTTGTATACTTTGTCTTCTTTCAACACTTATACGTTCTTTCTTTGTATTGTTGGACTGGTTAGATGACTTGATATAGTATATCTACTTGTGATAGTTGTATTTATTTTACATGTAATTGTCCAATTTAGTTATAAGCATATGGATTTGATTTTGATTCTGAGTTCTTACTTTCTTTTACTACAGATCATTCTTCTTTTGCCTGATCTTGTTCTTTCACTTACCATTGGTTGTTTTTTGTACTAAATGTACTTAGCTTGGTTTTGTATTAGATTAATTTTGGTATGCGTGGATGATTATGATGGATGCTTTAGTTGTTATTTTACACTTTACCGCTGATATTTTTTGTAGATATATAACTTTGATTTAAAATAAGGTGATTTTTGTAAGCATATGTTAGAACTTCATGGTCTTTTAAATTTTTTCGTTTTGGGAGGTAATTTCCAAAAAAATGATAGAATCATTTTTTCCCCCCGGGTGTGTGAGAAACTGTTACGAGTAGATCCTATGGAAGGGAAGTGATCTTTGGAATGTTTTTTGGACAAGTTAAATTGTGGGTTGCGGCGCTTGTACGCTCGATTAAGCGGAGGCTTGTTTAACTTTATAATAGAAATATCTCCTTCTATTTTGAGTGTCAGAGTACAGAAAAAGCGTGGTGAACGCTGTTATCTCAAATGCTGAGATGTATTTATTCTGTACTGTTTTGAGCTGTGTTATAAACAGCCGAGTCTCGTGATTGGGTTTTTTTTTGGCGGGACGAGTGTGTGATTTAAGAGGAGTCGAGTTGTGGACGTTGACCGAGTTGGTCGCAGTCCCTGTGTTTTTCAAAGTGTATGCCTACGTAGTGCTTGAGAAAAATGTCGACTTATATTTTCGCTGTGTGTACAGCATATCTAATAAACTGCAGTAAAGATTTGGGTAGGCCAAGATTAGTGTACGCCATAGATATTTGGTGAATACTTTAGGCCTTTATTTATGTGAACAGCTGTGTGCAGTATTATAGCGCAGAATTGAGTCGTGAAGACTTTAGGCCATTATTTATGTGAACTGCTGTGTGCAGTATTATAGCGCAGAATTAAGTCATGAGGACTTTAGGCCATTATTTATGTGAACTGCTGTGTGCAGTATTATAGCGCAGAATTGAGTCGTGAGGACTTTAGGCCATTATTTATGTGAACTGCTGTGTGCAGTATTATAGCGCAGAATTGAGTCGTGAGGACTTTAGGCCTTTATTTATGTGAACTGCTGTGTGCAGTATTATAGCGCAGAATTGAGTCGTGAGGACTTTAGGCCATTATTTATGTGAACTGCTGTGTGCAGTATTATAGCGCAGAATTGAGTCATGAGGACTTTAGGCCATTATTTATGTGAACTGCTGTGTGCAGTATTATAGCGCAGAATTGAGTCGTGAGGACTTTAGGCCTTTATTTATGTTAACTGCTGTGTGCAGTCTTATAGCGCAGAGATGAGTCGCGAGGACTTTAGGCCTTGATATATATATATCTGCTGATGAATGTTTAAGAGTATCTTGGATGATGCTGGGAAGTGGAGTAGCTGAGAAGTGGAGTATTGTATTGCTATGACTTGTAATTTGACTATGTGTGTATACAATGTTAACGTGTGGTGATGTAAATAAACTGTTATTAACTGTCGCCTGCCGTTACACCATTCCATGACTCGTGGTGTACGTTACTGTGAGTGACTGTTCCAGATACACACTCTCTTCGTCACCTCACTTATCACATCAACACACAACTTTGTAGTATCAGTGATTGTATTATCAGTGGTCGCCAGTAGTATGGGTTATGATACCCGCAACGTCTGCGTGATGAGAATTACAGATTTATGAGTAGCCTGTGTGGCGATGATATAGACCGAACCACTACACTTGCAACAGTGGGTGTATACAGACTATAACAGTTACTGTGTTGATGTATTAGCGTAGAAACAATGGTGGTATCTAACGATGGTAACACACCTACAGCGCATCCCATCGCATTGGTGGAGATAAACTCTGACTTTGTCAGAGGCGTGATCAAAGCAGCTGTTATTGATGATCCCATCTACCCAGTCATACTTGGCGGTAGATACGTGTCTATTGAGAAACCGGAAGAGCCGATTGTGGCAGCAGTAACTACAAGAGGGCAAACAAATAAGGAACGGGAGCCTGTGCCTAATTTGTTACCTATGGAACTTAAAGAAGGGCAACAATAGGACCCTACTTTGGCACCCTGCTTTAGGAAACTGCCCATGGCTAAGGAACCCAGACAGCACGGGGACATTTTTTCTAAGGATGGCGTACTTTATCGCAGAACGGGCAAGCCTGACCAAGGTTACAACCAGCTCCTAGTACCGAAACAGTACACAAACCAAATCCTAGAAATGGGACACTCCTTCCCTTCAGCGGACATATGGGACAGAACGCCACAAACCAACGGATAACCACTCATTATTGGTGGCCAGGAGTAAATATTGATATTATCAGGTATGTCAAATCCTGTGCCCAGTGCCAACGTGTAGCACCCAAGCAACCGACACCCCCAATCTCGTTGGGTGAAATGCCAATAGTGGGAACACCATTCGAACGGGTTGTGATCGACATTTAGGACCCTTAGAAAGGACTAAAAGAAGGAACAGGTTTATCCTGACCTTAGTCGATACATGCACTTTATGGGCAGAAGCTATCCCGCTAACATGCGCAGATGCCAAGCATGTCGCAGAAGCCCTCGTGCAGATGTTCACTCGGTTGGGATTCCCTCAGCAAGTGTTGACGGATAACGGATCTCCATAACGAAACCTGTTGATGGATGAGATCGTTAAGATCTTGAGGACCCAGCACATCTACACTAAGCCTTACACTCTGGCCAGAAGTGGGTTAGTAGAACGTGTTAACGGAAACCTCAACATGATGTTAAGTAAACTGGCACAAGTGAAACCTGAAGATTGGGATTGTTGCATTCCGGCAGCTTTATTTGGCTACAGAGAATCTCCTCATACTTCCACAGGATTTCCGCCAGCTACGCTTTTATTCGGCAGACCCATTAAGGGCCCGCTTGAAGCCTTACTTTGGTCGCTAAAAGACCAGAAGGCTGATGAGACAGTCGTCTCAGCAAGTAAATAAGTGTCGGATTTAAAAGGAAGGTTGAAACTAGGATGGGACCTAGCAACGACTAACTTTAAGCGAGCACGCACAAAGCATGCTAACCGATACAGGAAAGTCGTGAAAGAGAGAGAACTGGAAGCAGGAGAGAAAGTTTTGTTGTTACTCCCTACCGGAAACAACCAACTGAGGATCGGATGGCAAGGCCCGTTTACCGTCCTGAAAAAGATTTCTAAGGCTAACTACCAGATCTCTATTCAAGGAAAGGAAAAGGTTTTCCATTTAAATCTGTTAAAGAGATACTTGGAAAAACCAGTGCCAACCTCCGACCATCTCCTGACGATCGCCAAAACTGACGAAGATGACGATAGTGGCAGGGAAACTCCACTGCACACACACGAAATCTTTCAAAAATGTCAGAAGCGGCGACGCTCTTTTAAGCGCGCATGGGAGACATTCCAGAGAAAGGAAACTTTGGGAGTAGACTTGAGTAGGAATTGGAGAGAGATGGAGGGTGGAGATGAGAGGGAAGAAGACAGACACCCTGAAGCTACGGATATAGGAAATTTATTTCCATAACGTAGACATGGAGTGCTTCCATATCTTAAAGGGGGGACGTTCTGTCACAAAGAGTTTTATGATCATTAAATTCTCTATATCCTCTTCTTTTCTTCACCCGTGTCCTCTATTTTATTATCACTCTTTACCATTTTCCTTAATTTTTCGCATCCATTCGTTTGCGAAAAATATTTTCTTCCCCATTCTCAACTTCACCGTTTTCTTTCTCATACTGGTAAACGCATTTATGACATAACGTGTCAGTCTCTGTACGAGAGAGAGAGCGTTAAAATGCATTCTATTGCATTAGGTGTCAGTGGACGAAACAGTGAATATTCGCTTTCGCCAGACCCATAGGCGACATATTGTCTGCATTTCACCTGCCACAACGAGTTGCATCGGCTGAGCGCTCAGGTGAGGCGCGATAACCGACATCTCCTCGGCGCAGTTTGAGACATGTGTCTGGAAATCCCATCTGACAAGGCCCTCACTGTTGGCCCTGGTCAGCGTGAGGCGTGAAGACGAGAAGTGTCAGTTATGGCAAACGTCTAGTAATGGGAAGTGTTAAATGTAAGGTGTTTAAGATGAGAAGAGGTCATTATTTCGTTTTGCGAAATAAGTTGGGACCTCTTTGTCCTGGTCTAAGATATTAACCGGAGTTTGAAACTAGATTTTCATTCATTCTCCAAATTCGCAGTAGACAGGTTGTTCGTGAATAGAAGAAGCTGTATAGCGAAGCTCCTAGTTTGTTCGGAAATTTACCGAGCTCTAGACTTCAAATAAATATATCAGCGTATAATTCTAAAGTGTGCGATTACCTGTAGTTCTGTGTTGAGGTAAATATATTAAGTATCTAATATTTTGTGTAGTGTTTAAAGTGATAATCGCTTGTTTCATATTTCACTAGTTAGATTTGGTGCAGAGTGCTTAATTTATATAGTCTGTATTATTTTATAGTTACGAGTTACAGTGGAAAACAGAAATTATAATTTCTAGCTTAAACTCAGTCGGCTATTAAGGAATTTAATTTTACTGCTAAATAATCAGACGAGAATAATTTTTTCTAAACTAACTTATAAATGCTAGATGCCTTATGAGTGTTGACGGAATACGTAGGTATTCCTAATTCATGATGATTGATTTTTATATAACTTATTTCATGAGAAAGTTTAAATGATAAGTCAAGCTGTACGCTTGCAGTTTAAAAATGTAAGTTATAACGAGTACCAAGTATGTATAATTATTGAGTATGTGTTTTTCCTTTATTCAGTGAATACTGGGGTTAACCCAAAACTTTGCCAGCGTTATGTACTGATGAGTGATATCTGTGAAGAATTAAAACATTTTCCTTAAAAAGCCTTGGTGCAGAATGTTTACAAGTTATTTAAAAGGTAAATGAAGTAACAGGCCTATCGCGCCATATTTAATTCTTCCTGAGAAACAACTCAAGTACATTTTTAGCCTATGTGGCAAGTAACATATTAACGTCAGTAACATTCCGACGGAGTTTTGACTAGTGGTGTGGTGACCGAATAAAGTCCTAACCAGGAAAAAAGTAGACACCGATCTGACATTCCTCATTTCTAGAAACCAAAGCTATTGACACTGTGCTCGTTGTTAATGTTCGTGTCTGGACAATTTTAATGTGACCTAAACAGACATCCGAAAAATAAGAACACCCAAGGAATCGTTCCCGGAAGCAGAGAATTCAACCCGTCTTTTTGGAACTGGGGATTTCTTGGTCCAAGACTGCCATTGAAATTATGTTTCCTGATGCTTTTAACAAAGCTGTAAGTATGCAAGAGTGCACGTGGCCATGGCTGAGTAAATAGAGTGAATGCAGGTCTGAATGTTTCTTTATTGTTGTAATTTGGCACTCATTTTGCTGTCTTAACTTTCTTTATGCAAGTATTGCTAACCATATTTCCCTCAAAATAGAGCAGAGATATCAAGTTTGTCCATACCTTAAAAGGGGGAAATATTAGACCAAATCATATGTATCCGTGACTTTTTGGGCTATCATCTTTCTCCTAACGGGACTGTGGGCTAACCATCGAGGGAAGATCATATCTGTTGGTCTATCATTTCTTGTAGCAATTCCTTGATTTTTATGAATTTTCGATGTAATTTTATATGTTATGAGAGAAGTTTGTTATGATAATTAAACCACTCAATAATTATTCCAGCGTGTCGGTCAGTTTCGTTCCAAAATCACTGTTATAGTTTTCCCACGTCTGTGTGTCTCACGGTCGTCAATTGTTTGTGTGCACGTGAGTGGTAATATATATATATTAATATATGTATAGGTGTTAGACTGTCTGACTACTCTAAATCTGTCGTAGAAGATAGGTGAGAGAGAGAGAAGATTTCTCGAACTCAGAGACAGCCTCTATCACATTCTACCATCTCACTCGTGGAAATCTATTTCTACCATCATCTCTCACTGTGACTATCACTTATTCTAATCTATTCAGAAGGGACCAACCCAAGTCTTAATTCTCCTATCAAAAATCTACGACAACTGGAAGAATCTGCCTGTAGTATTGAACAAGGGCTTCCCCAACCATGTCTGCTGAGACTACCAAATGTTGTAGCACTTTGAGTGTTGTGCACAGAACTTTGTGGTTCCTAGTATTGAGAGCATCTGAGAAAAACATAAAATTGAAAGTATTTCTTTACAATACTGTGATTGTGTTTTCCATGTGCTTGTTTTCTCTTTTCTTATTTTTCTATACATACCATGCCTGGCGGCACATGTGATCATGTCTGTCAATAACTTTCTGTCTCCAGTACTGTTTTATTAATTCTGCTGTTGACTTCTTTTCATGCCATGATATAAAACTGTCCAGTATCTTATCTTATTGTCTCTTTGTCCTTCAATCTTTCCAGCTGTCATATTTTCCAGCTTTCTTCCTCTCATAAAGTGCTCAAAGAAACGTGAGTAATAAGCTTCCTGTGCAAAGGGACCTCTTACAGGACATCCTCATTACTCTTTACAGGTGTCCTTGATATTTTTAACATTTTTCTGGAAAACCACATCTCTGTGACCTCTAGTGCTTTTCCTACTTGACTCACTTCCAAACATCAGGATTGGCTCTATATAACACAGAAGAACTCTCTTTCTTAACTTCCACTGACAAAGTGTTGTTGCATAAAATACTTTTCATTTTTACTGAATGCTGCTTTTGCCTGGGCTATTCTACTTTTCACCTCTCAGTTGCATCTTCCATCCAATGTTATTAACAGGCCTAAACATTTGAATCTATTGACTTGTTTTGAAACTTCCCATTTATTTTGATAGTGCACTCTGGAGAAGTCCTCTTCTTAGAGATTGCCACTACTTTTGTCTTTTTGCTATTAAGGGGAAGGCCTTTATTTTCACTTTCTGCCACTATAGTATTTTGTCCCATACAACAGGTAATTCTATTCACTAAAAGCTATTTAGCACAGATAAATAAAATTTTAACTATCAAGGTCTAAATGTAGACAGTGTTAAAGTCATGAAAGATATCTAATAAGAGTGAATACTTAAGAAAATGGCAAGAGTATGACAAGATATAATGAAAAGAAAATTGTATGGTAATGAAAACTTGAAGATATTGGTTAAATTATGATCAAACACGGTTGAAGAAAAGCAGACATATATATGAATTTATAGAGCAACAAAGAATTTCCAGGACAAAGTGCTGAATAGGCAGGAGAAGTAAAATAAATGAGACTGGAATTCATGATAGATCCCTCACTTCCCCAAGACTGTGGAACAAACACAGAAAATGATAAAATAAGTGTAATCCATAATGTGTGTGTGTGTGTACCCGGACTTGACTCCATCACGTTCCACCTTCCGATCTTCTGCATCGAAGCATTTTATATTGCGTGACCGGGTTTGCAAATTTCTTCTCACAATGCTCGCCACTGATCACTCCTTATCACTCGGACCTTACAGGCTCTACCTCAGACTGTCAGTAGAAAGACAAACTTAAATCCTTACCAACCACTGTGTGTAGCTTATTAGACTTTACTATACCCGCCAATGTACATTTTACTACTTATATCTCTCCATCTAACCAATTTCAATCAATAAATTATTTTTGTCGTATAACTTCATAAACACATCAATCAATTACAAAAATAACCAAAAAGGAACAACACCACCACTCGTCATAACTTCAGCTCACTACAGACATACGCATCTTAGTTAAAATCTTAAATTACACTATACTTAACTAGCTATATATATACTACCATGGTATTTTAAATAGCTTTCCTTTCATCAACTTAAGACTGACTCCAATACAATTAATTTAAGGATAATTTAATAGATTTAGAGAGAGTACTCTCACAATTATCACGGTCTTACACATCACTCCCACACTCCCGCCTCACTCATCTCCAAATAATATGCATATTGAATTTTTCTCTACCCTCTCAGTACATATACTAGTGATTTTTTGAAATTTAAACTCTAATGAAACAGTTACTATGATTTTCGAAAACAATAATGCATAATATTAAACTCAGAGAGTTGAGAGTGTTTCTAGAGTACGTACTATGTATGCTTGATTGATCTCTCTAGTCCATGTTATGAAGATGTCACAATAACTGTGTGTCACGTGACATCCCGCTGATAGTGTGTTTACGTTTGTGAGAAGTTATATGTCCACTCCGATGTTGTATTGATCAGACGACACCTAATACCCAAACATCATCCAGATAGAGAAGAGAGATATCTGTTTTTCTCTATCATCTTGTTGTCCACAAGCTGTGAGAGTATGTAGAGATAGCCCCTTATACAGCCATGATATCAATGTGAGATATGATAGATATTGTGTGGTGTGTTGATAAGATGCATTATTCTCACCGTCCATTGAACTCATGTGTCTTATATAACAAGTCCCTTTCAATGTGTGTGTTTGCTAGTAAACTGTGAATCTTCTGTTCATTAGTGTACACTAGTAGATCCTCGAAAGATTAAATATGTCATGGATAACCCTGTATCCACCGTGTGCCTATTGATCAACTCACTCTCATTGGTACCTGTATTCCTGATTAGAGATAGATGAGCTATCTAAAATTATTCTTCTCTAGACGTAAAACTCTGTTTTTTAACGAAAAGTTAACTACTTGTAACAAATCTATCTTTAGCTCTTATCGTGTTCCATGCGTAAGAGAGAAACTGACTCGTATGTTATTGCTACGGGGAAAATCTGTGGTCCTTGTATAATGCCTATTTTGTGTGTACCCTACTGTTGCGTGTTGTCCCCTCTCGCCCCGGTCGCCCCCCCCCCCCCTCCCAAGCCCTGTACTCGCCCCATCTTACAACTCCTACCTCTCCCCTAACCCACTCAACCAAATGTGTTTGTCTATATCCCATCCAAAATGGTCCCCCACTCCATACCCCTCAGCCCCCCCCCCTCCACCCCCCCGCCGCCCCCCCCACACCCCCCAAGTTCACCGGTTACCCACCCCCCGGGTTCGCCCAAACAAGCTTACCAAAGCATCAAGAATACACACCAGACCTATATACACCCCTCGCACCCTACCCTAATGTACCAGTGAACAACAAGAAGTATAAGGAGAATCCGAACATAAAGTAACCCAACATCGTTCAACCAGCTCAACAGAATAGTGTATACATCTCCCCAGTGGGACGTGAATCCTTGCAGGACTCTGCTCAAAAGTATTGTGTATCGACCAACAACTAGACTAAAGATCTAACAGTCTTGTTACAAATAATGATAATGAAGGTAAATCCTGACTCGATACGATAATGTAACATGTTGGCACCGATAAAGAGTATGACTGCTCGAAACATCTGCTCAGCAGAAATGCCCAACAATATGTGACGGAACATGATAGAAAGAAGCAATGCCTGGCCGGCCATATTCAGAAAACCTGTGTTCTATAAGGATAAACCGATAATGGACGATACCAACACAACAGACTGTTATTAATTCCACCCCATGACAGAATACACTGGTGCTCCACTCGCGATGTCCAGATGTCTGTAGTAATAAGTGTCAGGTATAATATAGATCACGTCAATAGTATACGTATTCGCTCAGCATTAGTGTAACGAAGCAAATTAAGCTCGACGATATAGTAATCTAAGCTAAGGATATATAGAGAGATATATATACCGATATGTTTTTAAGATAAGAAGAACATTTACAAAATACAATAGAATTGATTGCACACTAAAGAACGAGGAAACGCGCATATTAGAAATATAAATATCACTTTCGCAGCCCAAGGATATGTATCATAAAGAAGTTTAATATGTGTTAACCGATACGCTCGCGTCGCAGTCTGCGTTATTGTTCTCATGTACAATATGTTTTTTGTGTTTGTTAAACAGAAAGGTGAGCTCATCTGTCATGACGCCAAATCTGGCATCACAGCTCATACTACGGTGGTAGGGACAAGAATGGAGTACGACCAAGGCATAAAATCACTCTAGACTGAGCCATCTGGGACAGAGAAGTAGAAGGTTAATGTAATTAAGTGATGTGCTCTCTTTGATGAGGATGTTCAATTCGCTACGGTCCTGCTTTTCATAGTTCTAGCTTATTTACCGGACATAGGGATGCCGCCAAATTGCAGCGTGGGTACATTGACAGAAAAACAAAAAACCCTGCGTTTCAAGATTGTGCTCAGTGTTAGTGCGTGGTTTATGAATGAGAGTCGTTGTCTTGAATTCGAAGGAGTTGCACACGCCGTCCAGACTCGTCACAAATCTAAGCCTACTCACATCATTTCCTGCTCCAGAAGTATTAGACATCCTGTCTCTCTGTGAGTTCTGGATGGTAAAGATGTACGCAATATTGAGTTAAGATACTGCGTAGATCACTGGCCCAATTCGATGTCGTGTATTTGCGTTTCGAGATTTGGTCGGGACGGAGATATAAAGATAAAGACAGATCGTTCTTTCTTGTGTATGAGAAGACACAGACAAGAGACAGACACTCAGGACAGATCAGAACAGATCAGATGATAGTAATTAGATAGTACATAGGGTCCACAGAACCAGTAGACTCCGACGGCACGGACAGCGACCGATCGGACGGTACGGACGGTACGGAGCAGACAGACAGATCTGACTAGATAGATAGATAGATAGAATAGACGTTTCAAGCGAACGCCATTAGTTAGACAGATAGAATAGGATTAACATCTGCCCCCCGCGCACCCAATATATTAAAATATTTTTTATGATTTTATAGAGTCATATGTTTAGAATATGACTTACCTCCTGTGTATATTAATGAGTTAGTTTAGAGTCCCTCTCTAAATAGAAATAATTGGAATATATCTAGTATCAACAATAGATAGACTAAGTTATCTTTATTAAAAAATGTTTACATAGCACTGTCAATCTAGTATTCTTTATTTAAATCAATTATAATGTTAGTGCTATTGTAGGTAATGACAAAGAAACTCAAAACAACACCTTTTTATAGCGATACGAAAGTAGTGAGTATCTAACCATTCTAGTCATCAGCCGTTAATTACAAATTATTTCTAGGAACCGAAAATGTACAAATGCATTCATCGGAAATCAAAAAACAAATGGATTTTTTTCTCATATTCTCTACAAGTATACATGACACGATTTCATTGAGTTCCATTCACCACCATTAGCACTGTCAGTGAGTAGAGACTGTTATAGGAATATGAACGAAAGAAACTGTGGTGAGTTATAGCGTATTAGATAAGAATAAGTGTAGAATAGACTTTAATAATAGTAGGTTTGGTTTAGTATAGATAGAGATAGATAGATAGATATAGATGTAGAGAGAACTAGATATGGCATAGATAGATAAAAGATAGATCAGAATAGATTCACGCAATATTAACACTCTATTCAGTCTTCTCACTTTGCATAGAACAGTTGGAACCACTGGAGTGTTGAGAGGTGTGTTGTTAATGCTTATTACACCATGTAATCTCGCGTTTATGATAGTTTGGGCATATAAGTAATTTTTACATAAAATAGAAATGAAATTTTTTTCCTTCCACAGAATATTATATTATTTTTGTGGGGGGGGGTTTATTTTGGGGGTGAACTTTATTGTCACACATAAAAAAATTACAAGATTCTTCACGGGCTATCTCGAAGAGAACAGGGGTGGTCGAGTTTTGCTGTTCATTACTAGCACGCATCACTAAGTGATAGAGCTCCACAAATAGTCTACCGCCTCTCTTACCTATTTACATATTTCTGTTGAAACGTTGCTTAGTTTCCTATGAATTTTTAGATATTATGCCATGAGATTCAACAAAACACGCTCCAAGGGAACAATTCTTGTGATCGTTAGGTGGATATACTTACCAGAAGTCATGTCATTTGCTCTTCAGGAGAGTCTAGTTTTATGTTATCATCAACGCGTAGGAATGAAAGGGAGGAATCTCTACACAGAAATATGTGGGACAAAGCGAGGTTAGTTTACTAAACAAGAAGCTACAAACATTAATATACCGTGGTATTATTTAATTAACATACTGTGGCGGGGAAGCGATAAGGTGTAGTAAAGTTTTGTTAGCATATATTTAAGCCACTAAATCATGACAAATAAATTGTCATCACTCTTAGGTGTATACAATTTTACAAAACACACGTGGTTTTGTTTTACACCTTCACCAACCTTTTATTAACACACTCAACGACAAATGCTGGGGGAAAAATACTGTCCATCACATCTACGCAGTTTGGACATCACGTTAGTGTTGCTCTCGTGATAAAAAAATAAATCATAATTTCTATTTTCAAATAACGGTAAGATTTCATAACAAAAAGGCAACAATTACACTTTTTTCAAGTATTAACTAAGAATCAAGATAGTGGCTCGAGCTGTAGTAGACAAGAAACGTCCCTCCTTACTGACCACCACACTGCTAAGACGTATCAATATCAAAATTCAAGAAGGAACCATTACCTCCCGAATTTATCACGATCGGTTAAAAGAGGTCTACAGATAAAACAACGCCTGCCATTAGTATGTGACAGGTGAACTGAAACTCTTAGAAAGATATAACTGAGCACGCTATATTATTCCTCTGGAATTTGGCTAGATGAACCAACAAGTAATGGTTTCTGGTCACTGAGGTTGAGTGTAAATATCAGTGTAAAGCTATATTTTAACTCTGATCAATGTTGTTGCGATAATTGTATAACGCATGATAGGACAGCAGATTTATAAATGTTACCCCAATTAATATATGAGGCAAATTAGGAGTAGGTTGTTAATCCAGAATCTATTGTATATATATAGTCGGAGCATCGTATGTTTCAATATGTCTGCCATATCACAACTTAAATTCTCGAATCCTCGTATAAGTAGGAAAGTGAAAAGGTCTGTTGAGTAGGGATATGGTCACTATTAAAGAGTGGATCTTGAAACTCTTCAGTCTCTCCTTAATTCTGTAGAGAGAGTCTTGCTCGTGTGAGAGCATTTTTGTCGGTTGACTACTACTATAATAATTGCGCGCCAAGGAGGAACCATCTGAAAGTCTTCGAATCGCACCAGACCATTTGCATAAACAATTCACGGTCTAGAGGCAGTATCACAGAATAGGTTCCTCGTTCTGTCCTGCAGTTCAATTTCCTAGAGACATAACTCAACCACAGGATGCAAAGTTTCAGATAATTTACTCTATTGCACCTGTTCAATGCGCTCTCTCCCAATCTCCTGTAGATGGAGGCGTCGCTGCGAAGAATAAAGGAATTATGTGAATTGGGTAGTCGCAAAGATAGGAGCCAGGACTTGAAAAATAAAAGCTTAATTTTCTCTAAAGAGGTTGGCATTCTGGAGACGGGCTGTCTTTAGTTAGAGTGGAACCCTTCTTCAATAAACTGAAAGAAGGTGACAGTAATCGATGATTGGTGTGTGGAATTATAATCTTTCATAAATTGAATTTAGACCGAGAAGACTTACAGATTAACCTGTTTTTTGTTTAGGAGTAAGTATAGATAGTAATATTGAGATTTAAATCCTATCTCTCAAGGAATGTGTTATGGTTCCTCACAGTTCTGCACGAGGACCATGACCAACACGGTGGCCTAAGAGAAAGAGATGTCACTGATCCATCATGGGCTTTGTTAGACCGGTTTAGCCGTGTCAAATTGTGGGGACACCGAGTGTACGGTAAAAGTTCAGTATAAGAACTCTTTATAGTGACTCGTCCTCAGGAATTACTAAAAAAGGCAAATATCCGTCCGAGTATATGCAATAAAACATCCGAACACGATGAGAAAGAATTGACCGAATCATGCGTAAACAAAAGTAGCCGGGGCGTTGGACGAATAGACACGAAAGGCATTATGTTCCTTGGAATACAAACCCGAGGTAGTTGGAAAAACTGACAGAAAGACGGTTTGGCCCTGTTCAGTAAGTGGAACTTGCACTAAATATATCCTTTAGACAAGTCGAGTTTAGAAAAGAAGACCGAAGATTAGATAGGTGTTTTGATTAGCAGAATGCTTTCCAAACTAAACGGCCATTGGTTCCGCATCAAATTTAATAGAGATAGTTATTATCTTGATTTTAATTTGCGAACTTAGTCTATACTAAAGACAGATTGTTATGTCCTTTCTTCACTGACAATAAATCCATAAGAGGTGGAGTAGGCCGAAAATTAGATGGTTCGATTATATTTAAATGTAACATTTCATCCAAGTTTTCTTTGTTTTCTCCAACCTTGAGTTTGAAAATGTAATGGAATCGGTTGTTAAGGTCTAAGACCTCCTAATAATGGTTATAATCAGTGAGGTATTATGTCAGAGCAATGACTGATGTTTGACCAGGAATGTACTGTAAGGGACGTCCTCAGAATTGTTCTGCAATTAAAGAAGAGACTTGCTGCTGTCTTTCTGTAGGTTAACTCAGAAGATATAGTCACATTTTTCCTCCATTATTGATTCTGTTGGAAGTAAAATGGATAAACAGGTAGAAGAGGGAGATTTGTATCGTCGCAGAAAGTAGCGTCTTGCTCCTGAATTAAAGGGACAAAGATTGCATAGTGGATTATGACGTAATCAGGTGGGTCGTCGGTCGCCTTGAAATACATAACTCAAGACTAGTAGAATAGTCTGGATACGGGACTGAAAATTCTTTCTTCAGATTATTAGAAATTCATTCAATTCATAACCCTCCACTCGCAAATAAGGAGGCATGAGGCCTTCAACAAACAACATGGCCTAAGTCACCTCCTGTCCCACGCTGGCCATCATCTCAATGTTAGACTTATCCATTGTTTCTCTCAAATCATTTACCTCTGTTTTTCCAAAATCTCTTTCTCCTTGTACTTTCTTGGTCTTTTCCCTCTTGCGCCTCTCTTAGCCACTATGGGGGTTCTCGAGAAACTTAAGAGACCTGCACTTGTAATGCTATCAAAAGGTTTCCTCAGTGTAGTTTGTCGCTATTTGATTTCTCATCGGCCATCGTTATTCTTCTCAATTTATTGTATTCCACTGTGGCCGGGGTGTAAATTGTTGATATTGCTACGTGGACGGGGATACTGCTCAACATCCACAAAGTACTCATAGTTTTGATGTGATCCGGGGCTTGGTCGAGACATTGGTGCAAAATCAAGTCTAGCTGTGACAGGGTGAGAATGGGAGTCCGGAATCTTTTAATCAATAGTTTCACTCTAAGTGTTGTTTTAACTGGGGCCGACATGCCAGAGGATGGTGATTACAGATTGAGGAAAGAAACATTAATCCTGGTGATTATTTTGGAGGACTCGTAACTGTGGTTTATTGTTTTAGGGCTTGCCAAATGTATAGATCGACAAAGCATTGGTATACAATTCTTTTCTCCTATTACATGATAAGTTAAATCACAAACGGACACTTCCTACTAATCTCCTGACGTTCAGGAGAAAAATTAAGTTTCAATGATTGGACTTACAATCTATGAATGATGTACACCTTCTTATTCAAAGTGACGTACTGTAACCCTACTGGATCAGAGTCTTCATAACTAGTTTTCATTAAACTACATGTGCATTCTGTGGTATTTACCCAAAACCAGTCATTCCCTCGACTCTCTCATAGAATTTTACACCACAGCCTTCGAATACTTATACGTTGGGTCAATAATACCCCAAAATCACTGCCTTCCGTCTCAGTCTCGATGCCTCTATAAAAGAACCAACCATCACTTAAATCCCTTTCTTTCAAATAACATCACTTCCGTACTAACTACTGGAGGCTAATTTCTACCATCCAAGTTCGATGACGTCTCATTCCTGAAACTTTTAACATCTAAATCACTACTAGATTATGTGACTAGTGGACTTCTTAACTACTATAATAGAATCACTAAGCATGTCACTTCAATATCTTAGTCGTATTTTTAATTTGCCTAGTGTAATCTTACCGTAAACAAGAGATGAGAATTTTTAAGTTAGTGGGTCTTTTTGCGAACACTTAGTGTTAGATCACAGAACTACGTATAATCAGTCCGTTTACTGTGGCTCAAACATGCGCTCCCGGGCGCCAACTAAAGATGTTCCCGTTACGGGAAGACACGCTTTAATATACCTACCTAGAAAAAAAATATTACCTAAACTCTTAAAGAATACTGCATATAAAATTTATATTGGGAATTCAATGTATCCACTCCATATAAAGCATGTCTTGATCAGTTGAGTGGGAGACTTACCTGACCATAACAATAGAATCGGGCAATAATGGATGCAACGAAATAACATACCCATTAACAATTTTCACACATCAACTCGCAAAAATCCGATCCATATGACAGGAAGAGTATATGGGTCTGAAATGGAATAATAACTTAAAAAACGAAGGGACCCACATGGAAAAAAAAAAACTTGGTGGTAATACATAGGGTAGTACAATTTGTTCTGATACGTGGCAAAAATAATTTAATGGGCAAAATATGAACAGTAATAACATTTATAAAGAACGAAACTTAAAACGCTTTATGGGTTTATAGTCATCATAACACCTCTCACACTTGTTGCGCAATCGCATAAACATAAAATAAACATGAAAGCGAGTTAACTTCGCACGAGATAATAAAAAAAATTGCATCTTATCCAAACTAAATATAAATAAGCGGATGGCACAGGATAAAATATAGCGGAATGCCCAAATTGGCTGTCACCCCTCACTTACTCATGGAAGTGGGGTGATGAAAAAAAAAAAGACTAATAATGAATGGAGGAATTTATTGGAAATAAAAACACCAAAAGACTTGTGGCAAAGTATGGGACTCAACAAAATGGTTAAGTTATTCATTAAAAAAAATCTACTTTGCCGGTGCATTGGTTATCAATGTAACACGGAAACACAATGAATGGAATGGAAACAATGGTTATATTCAATGGACAATGGTTATAGAATATTTAAATGGGGCAAAATAGTTAATCACATATATGAGTGTCGGTGTATAACAAATATAACCGATAAATTGCTAAAAAACCATATCATAATGCAATATGGTGTCTCATCATGATAATAAATCGTGAATGTGAAGATGCGCTCAAACTTAGAGTGGGCGGACCGTGTGAAGATGTACATTAGTTATAATCACTCATTTTCCATCCCAAATTACAACTTATTTGGGTACACAGAACGATGTAAAACATTTAATAAAAAATTGGGCAAAAATCGTTACATAAATAAAAAAAAAAATGGCAAAAAAATAAAAAAAACAATAAAAAGAAGATATGAAAAAAATCAATAGGGGCATATCAAAAGATGGTTCTCAATTATTACATTAGTCATAATAATGTGACATAAATGACGCCCTAACGCGTTTGTGAAATGGGAAATACAATCAAACTACAATATATCAGAGTCTGCAGAAGAGATCAGATCGTAGTATGAGTTGGTGGATCTCCATCAGCAGTGGTCGACAAGGATGTTATTGTAAGGGATCAATGTTCAACGTCACTGTAAACTGGCATCTACAGATTCAGCAAAATGTTTTTCTTGCGGACTCGAAAATGTAACATCTCTCCATAAATACACGTAGCTGTTGCGACTTTCCTATCTGAAACTGCGAAATGCGATAACAGTGTGTAACCCATCAGATGTTCAAGGATCGCTGTAACGATTGGACCTTTACATGCAGGTAAGCATCAGCGATCACATAGCCAATTCAGGCAGGAGGGGTATTCGTGTAGGGAGACTGCCTTCTGCTTCGGAAGGACATCGAGAAGGCAGGGTAGGTGACATTCATGCTTAAAAATAATCAGCAGTCAGGCGCAAGGAAATGTCAGACCTTGGTACCGAGACGTTAGGCATCTAGAGGTCAAGTGCAGTTCAATTTGTGTAATCAAACTGTCTACTTGCATAAAAGTTCATTGCTTCGCAATCTTTTCAATGGCTTTACAATGCGACAGGCGAGGATCGAGCCGTACTGTGTAGGTTGGGAACAATGGCATGTGACAACAATGGACATGACGGGAAGGACGGAGTGGGAGGCTGTGGAACGGCAGAAGGATAAACGGAGGGGGAATACGTAATCTACGGACGGAGAGTCGGTGGTGTGAAGGGAAACGGGGGACGGGGAGGCGGAGGATGGGGACTACGGTAAGGAGAATGTACACAGAACCACAGGGAGCGACGAAAAACGGGTTTCAGAACAAGGCTTGGGCGGGGCCCGCTGGTCTTGAAGGGGCTTAGGAAAGGGAACTAGAATCGTAACTAAATTGATTTTGGATGACGACCGTCTGATAAAGAGAAAAACGAGCTGAGCGTGTGAGGAACACATCAGGATCCAATATCAAAAGAAGAATAATCGGGGGACAGAGCCAAGATCACTAATCCTGATTTTTCAGGAAAATAAGTATTCTAACGGCTCCAATCGTCGTTCCGTTTTACTGAGCGGCCTGGAGCTTCACATCCGACACTGGAAACCATTTTTAGTCATGGGGCCACACTAACCCTCTCCTCCCCACTGTGACCGCAATCGCATTCTCGATTCTATTTCAAGCGTACTTTTCTTGTACACTGTACTCAAGGCTCGGTAAAGGGAGGCGGAGACAATAACCATATAAGGAGAAAGAGAAGAGTCAACATCTACACGAGTCAGTAATCATTTCTGTATCAAGGTCGGAGGGGAGGCGGGAGGAAAATAACCATAGGAGTAAGAGATGGTTCAACATCTGATGAGGTCCAGTATCTTGTTCGTATCAAGGTACGGAGGGAGTCGGAGGCAGGAAATATACAACCATTTAAGGAGGCAAAGAGAAGGATTTCATCATTCTGAAGGGGACGTCAGGATAACATGACATAGAGGAAATGTTCTGTATCAGGGTCAGGAGGGGAGGCGGGGGAAAATCAACCATAAGGAGGGTAAGAGAAGAATCAAAAATCTGAAAAGTCTGACAGGTTCTTTATCATAGGTCGGAAGGGGGCGGAGGGAAAAATAACCATACGGAGCAGAAATAGCTCGGACGGTCAGTGGTGAGTGAAAGAGGGAGGAGAAGCGGGTCTGAAGGGTGTGAGTGAAACAGAGGGCAGGATAAAATGCGGGGGTCTGAATGAGAGGTGAACAAGGGAGGAAATAAAGCGGGGTCAGAAAGAGAGGATGTGTGAATCATTGCGGGAGGGAAGGGAGGTATGGACAAGAGCTTTGTGGGCAGTACATTAGGAATTAATAATATGTGGTTTTCTGATATTATCATGCTGAGGCGAAGCATGAGGCGGGGGGGTGAGAGGGGACATGGTAGTAACGGAGAGGTAGTAAGACTCAGCCAAATCAGCGAGCTTCACGGGTGAGGAGAGTTTATGTGTGTACAGCTCAGGTGGAGGGATATGAACCTCAGCGATTGGAACAGAAAGAAATGATAACGTCTGTTAAAGTTTTTCTCTCCACCCTGTGTTACTGGCTTTATTATATGCTCTTAGTTCCAGTTGTTTGCTGTCGCGTTTACCTCATACATATTTCTTTTTACAATGAGGTAACATTTATTTTATTTCAATTGTTTTTTTCTATTTCCTTGTTTGATTACATTGTTAAACGTTTCTCACTGTAAATTTCTCGAACATGTGATCTTTGTTTTGATCGGGACTGTTTTCCGCAGTGTGCCATTCTCCCAGCAGCTGCTTTGTTGATGTGACAAGATTGTTGCGTTTTGAAGCAGGATGTTTTTTCTTGTTGCCAACAAGAAAAATAATTAGATGCTCTTTAAGTCTGCTTGATGTGAGGGCGTGTAATCTCCAATCATAAAAAACAGTTAGGAGAGCGCTGGTCTCACGGGCATCAAATCAAGTAGCTGAACATCCATCGTAAAAAGGCAAGTTTTACTCTCGTAGTGGTTTCAACGGCACCAAATCAAGTTTTGTGGCCGGGGGATAGTGGACGCGGTGAATCTGCTCCAAAGATTCAAGTTAGAGATGTGAACCGGGCTTGGTCACTCTCGGTTGAGACATAACTACTCAAGCATCTTTAGTAGTTGTAAGGGTTAGAAGAATGGCGGTGGAATCTTTTATCATTATGATGATTTCAGCTGTTGTATTTACTGGCGACTGACCAGAGAAGAGATGGTTGATTACAGAATAGCGAAAACATAACCCCAGGTGATTCTGTTGTTGGGCGAGACTCGTAACTATGTGTTTATTTTTGGCTGCTCATGGCATGCGTAGGTCGAATAAAATATTGGGGTTAACATTCTTGTTTTTTCTATTTTATTTGTACTCCGCTCTGATGAGTAACAACTCACGACACTTCCTACTGAATGTGTTCATGAAGATAAGTTCAAGTGGCAAGTTAAATATGAATGAACACATAGTGACATGAGAGATAGAGATACTACAGACGCGAGAGCACCCCAGTACCTGCCCCCCGGCCCCACCCCCCTCCATACACCAGATACTTCATAATAGTTACTTCATAAGATTACATGTGCTTCGCAGTGTGTATACTCATCAAAATTACCAGTCATACCCAAGAAAATTAAACAGACACAGCCATCGAACTTAGAAAGATGGGTCAAAACCCCGCAATAAATACTGCCTCGCTAGGTTCTCATCGTTTGCTTAAAAACTCAAAACTGCACTTAACTCCCTTCTTTCAAACCCATCATTCACTCGTACTAGAGACTACCTGGGCAATTCTTACCCAAGTTATACGATTGGAAACCGTCATTATGATACATCTTTATTAGAAATCATCCGTAGATAGGATTTGTGTCTAGTGCTTTTACACTAAATAGAAACTGCTGTAAAAATACTTAGTGTTTAAATCTTGCTTTAAGGTTATTCGCTTTACTCCCGCTAAAACTTAATTTAAGTGTGGCAAAAGCACCTTAGTTTTTTGTGTTAATCCGACGTATAACAGTCCGCGAGGTGTATGTCATCCACTCACTGGCACTTGGTCACTAGTTCTTGGTGATCAGTTTCCACTGTTGTGGTTTACCTTGTTTTTACCATAGTTTCAATCCTCTGTTTCTACGCATATTGACGGACTCCTCTAACGCTCATTTTATGAAAGCTCTGTAGCTCGCTTTTGGTTGATTTGGTCTTTGTTTGTTTAATTCTCACCATGTTCTGTCGTGATAGCCCCCGATTGACAAATACAGGGAGTATTTTCAGGTCTGATTATCTACATTTGATCGTTGAATAGGATTCACAAATGTGTATCTTTTAGCGTGTGTTGGTGATCCTATTTCTCGGTCTGTGATACAAGTCCGCTACTTTTGGATTACTTCTCGACTCAATGGTCAAATGGTAAAGATCCCACTCTTGCCCTCTTTCTTGAGGGTAGTATAATGTAACTTTATTTTCGTTATCGCTGTCTAGTCCCGCTCGGAAGAGACTTTGGTGCTATGAGTGGTAGGCTGTGCCAGAGATAATGTGCTATGATTGTCCTTAGACAGTTTCTCTGTGTGTGAGATCTGGTGTTTGTTCGCTCTTGTCACTTTTGTTTCCAGATACGCCTCGCTGCGTTGTGTAGATACAGCGTTTACGCCTGCGCAAGATATTTTCTTTATTGTGGCGATGCGATTATGTGTGATTTGTGTCTGTTTCTCCCTGTTGTTATTTTCAGACCCATTTGCTAGTGACTCTCATCTGTGTGTTTGTTCGCAATTTGTTCCTGCATCTGAGTACGGATATGGACAGAGAGCCAAGTCATCGCAGCAAAATCCAGATCATCCTACTGCTAGTCAGAGTCCAACTGGATTCTCCATTTCTGTTGTTGTGTATGCCGATGAATCTTCATAACCGCCAATTTATTGCCAGCGTGATTAATGGGGTTGGTTTTATGCGCTTCCCGTGTGTCACACATCGACACAAAGGGTCGACAACAGATAATTTCTTGGATTTAAAAAAATATATTAAGGGCACTTCCTAGGCAAGATAATAAGAAGTCGAGATTATCCCTACTGAGGAAGATATACTCAAATGCTCCTTCGTACTCCAGGAATAGGAGTTGTATCTGTTTAGGACACCTATATCTATTGGGCTCAAAGAGCCTCCGCCTTCTCCTTGGCAAGACTGTCGTATTTGCGCTGTGATACGGTAGCTAACCTACAGCACTTGGCATCAATAAGAATTTTACTGTCTGAGTAGCAATGTCATTATTATTAAGAAGATTGAAATGTCATCATTGTAATATATCATGCTCAGTTGTTAATAGGTCTTGAAAGTAATGGCAGAAGTATGCGGGTGATCGCGGCACGAATGGTTGCGACACTCCGCAAAATAAAAGAAAGAGCGTCAGGAATCGGTGAAAAATACATTCTGCATGCATCATTTTTGGAACTTCACGATAGGCGGCAAATAGCTTGCAGCGGATTGTTATCCCTGTCCTCAATTCCTGAGGATAGTCGTCACAGTTTTTCTTTTTTTTTAATAGTTGAGTAGAATAAAAAATGTGGCACGCTATGATGTATACATTTTGTTGATAAAGTTAGTAAAAGACAGCCGTTTGTGAAGAATTACAGAGTGAGGGAGACTTGATTAGTCTCTAGTAATTGCAGAAAGGTGGGGGTATGTAAAAGATTTTGAGATTTCTGTGTCTCTAGTTGTCGTTCTTGTGTACTAGCAATAGGCGGTGCATGAAATGATTTGTGCTTGATTCCAGTGAAGCAGAATCTGTTTGGTGGTGTGATATGACATCAAGGAAATCCCTTACCCCATGTTTAAACGTCCGCAGTCGATATGGTTGTCGCAATGGGGAATCATGGTGAGCTCATACATGCATTGATTATTATGTTCCGTAACAATCATGGGGAGTTAGCATAGTGTGGGACAGTATAGCAGTGTTGGAGAAATTGTCGAGTCAAAAGTTGATCCTCACAACAAATGTGTCACAAATTATTCTCTTTACATTCTTCCAGTGGGACTTCATGAACGGGAATGATAGACTTGTTAATGAGGAGAATGGTTTAATATCAACTAGATAGACGCAGTAAGTAAGAAATCCAGATATATCTAAGCAGAACTCGAGTAACTGGATTATTATTTACAAATCTCATTTATGATGAGGGTAATAGAAGAGTTCCTCTCTTCCTACGTACTTTAATTGCGCAGCTAAGGCAGGATTGATGAGTGATGAGGTGTTAGGTATAGGATGTCCTGCTAACTCAAAGGTGTAAGGTTCATTCAGCTGTATGGGCGATGGAAACAATTGCTTGTGCGTGTACCTCAAGGGGCTCATCCTTGACTGAGTGCGCTGCTCTCGAATCAGTAATAGCTTCAGCCGCCTAGAGCAAGGTAGGGAACATTTGAGGACCAACTATGGTTACTATTAGTTGTTTACGCTTGGATTATTGTGATGTTATATAAACTCTGTGGGCTTTTCCAGTGTGTTGAGCCTAGAGATTAATGCGGACTGACCGCACTGCGATCTAATAATTTTGGGGGATTTACACGTCATAGTCGCAGTCTATCTTTTCGCTCGACCTCTTTGTATGCTACTGATGGCGAGCATTGTTTCATTCGCTTCTAGTTGCCTTTCTAATCTATTGTTTTGATTATGTTAAACACCCGCTCCTTCGTTAATCAGCATGTTTAGTATGCGATGTTACTCTATTGTCGACCCCTTGTGAGATCAAATCGGTTAGCCAGCTAGCTCATATTAGGAAAGGTTGTTTTTTGGTGTTGGTTTCTCTGCGCAGCGAATAAAGAATTTTCTGTTTGTGTTACGTGGTTTCTTGAGATAGGGGTTGATAATTCTAGTGATAGTCCATATAGCGCCCTCCTGTGCCAGAGAAATATTTGTTTCTTTAATTTGTTGGGATACCAAAACTGTTGAGGATCGGTTAAGATTGTTACTCGCTCAGTTTTGCTATGTGAGAGGCGAGTGAAGCTTGTGCATAATAAGGTCGATGGAGACATTCTCTATGATGTCATGTGCGCTAAGTAAAATCTCACGTTAATCGCTCTTTTACCTACCACTAGAAGTATGAATTGCGTTTCAGACTTCAACTTTCGTGATCTACGATGCACAATTTAGGTTAGCAGTGATGGTGATTTGACTGTTAGGGCCACGGGTAAACCCGTAGCTCGTTTGACTATTAGTTACAGATTTTTGCTAACAGTTCACGATATTGATGTGTACCCAGTGAGCCCGATATTGGCGAAGTAGCATGTTTTGTTCCAGTATCTGTCTATCTAGTTTGTAGGATTCCGCTGGATGTTCAAGAAAAAAGCAAAGAAAGATTGTGTTAAAGACAGATTCGACATTGGAGACTTGTAGTCCCGTAAGATTAAGACAAGTCAGCCGTGGAGTGGTCATTTCAATATCTGTGTTTTTCATATTTGTTGTACCCGAGAGCTGTAGCTAACCCTCAATCGCGTGAGAATTGATCCGATATGACGCATGTTTATTTGAGTAGTGAACAGTCTTGAAAAATGTGCTTCCACAGTGTCTGCCGCGCTGGTAATAGTGGAAATTGTACGTGAACTTTAACAGCGCCAGCAGACGATAAAATTGCCGCTTTCTCCGCTAATGCTCCTGACCACGTTAAGGTAATTTCCTTATTATACTTAAAACATGCTGATCCCGTTACCCCTCTTTATGTATTTTTTTATGTTCGTTGGTCCGACCTTCTCCCTAACCATTACGTCACAAACATTAACACATTAGCTTACACCACTCGCTCGCGATAAGTTTAGTCTGCTTATTAAAGTTCGAAGCAACATGATAATCATTTTACCGCGACTGGCCACTCTAAATTTCGCTTATGCTGATGATCAAGCACCATGTGAAGTTTCGCAAATCTTATTTAGGTGTAAGTATATTAGCGGATCATCTCGTCAGGACGGGTGAGGTTATATAGACACGCAATGCATATACCGAGCTTATAAAGAAATGACTATTTATCTTTATGAGAAGTAGGGGTTGAATTATGCAGTGTCTCATTTGGTGTCTAATATTAACACTTAGACTCACTATCACAAAGCCCCTCCTTTTAATTCGCGTGTTCCAAGCCTATTATAGACAAAAACAACCTTTCCTGTCGTCTAGCAGCAGCTCATATATTTTATCCTTTCCTTCGACTTTTGTATCTGAGAGTTTCCTTCTGTTCCAAAGCCCATTAAATTAGATCTGCCTTGTTTCTAATTATGTACTTCTTTGTTCGATCTCTTTCTTATTCTTTTCAGCCCTCTATTTATATGTTTTGCACAGGCTTTCCCTATCTGAATAACGTTTTTAATCCCTCTTGTGCAGCGTCCTATGGTCAATATCGCATTCGTCATACGCTTATCTTCATGCCTATAGTTTCTGTTTTTTGATGCACCGCTCGACAATTTGTGTGCTTTCTGACAGCTCCGGTTGTCCTATTTCGTGAGACATAGTGCATATAATAATTGCTCCTTTAATCTTTAACCAGTATTCTGTGCTCTAGGGATTTCTCGCCTTCTTGTTGTTAGAGAGTGAGTAAGTAGTACGATAACACTAGACGCATTTTGCTCGATTTTATAAGGTGAGTGTAACTTGTACAAAAGTTATTCGGGAGAAACTCTAAACTTTAGAACAAATTTAACTTGTGGTTGGGTGGTAAATATAGAAGTTCACTTTGCTTAAGAGATACAGTGTTACGCAAGGTTACCTGTATTTCAACGGTGTTATACAATGATATTTTTAAATATTACAAGCTAACATTTCATTATAAAGTATTGATTAGAGTCCCGTGCTACAAAATAGATAGTAACTACTAACCTCAGATGTTACTACAAAAGACTCAAAATCGATAATAAACGACAGATTGAATGACTCACGTTCGCTGGTATCGATAAAGTAATATTAAGTCTAAAAAGAAGCGGAATTAGAAATAGAAGATTAAGAAATTTGGCAAAGCTTGTCAAAGGTACAGCTGCGAATGAATTAAGTGACATGAGATGACAGCACGACCAGCAACAGTTATGTAATCAATCTCGAAATAAAAACAAAATATGTATATAATTAATAACGAATAGCAAAGTAACGGTGAGCCGTGGAAATCATCGTACTCAAGATAGACACACTAATTAGAATCAATAAAATAAAGGCCAGACAAGCTAAGTAGAGATAGAATAAGTAGATACTTAACGTACTAAAACAATAACATGTTTCGTCCACACTACATTAAACGCGGATTGGTAGTCACTAGAACCTCCTCCTCTCTTAGAGATAATTTCAAAACCAACTTGAGGGGATTGTTGAAATGCATCAGAGGCGACAAATATAACGAACTTCGGGGAATTTCCGCTGCGCAATAAGAATCAACGACTCACGTAATGTCCCTACAGAATTGCACTCTTTAGTAGGCCCCTGGGGGAAGAGATGGTGATATATACCTTGAAGTATCGCGATAAGTCACTCCAACCACAAACCAATTAAACACGACTTGTTATACATAGGAGAATGCTCATATTATAACGCTCATGTAAAGAAGAAGGAGATTTATCAATAGTATGTACATGCGATTGATGAGGTATAAAACAGGCTCTCTATCAACATAACGAAACTCCATGTCGTTCACAAGGTTTAACTCATGCAAAATACTAAGCTTACTTTTTGGCTTACAGAGAAACTACAGAGCTCTCCCAGCGGCTATCGCCTGCGCAAGAACTAGATATTGTATTTTGGGAGGAAATCTCGGATAAGATCTAAGGATTGCAATGCCCTCAAGCTTCTGATGGCTGTAGACAGGTTCATCCTCGTAGATGGGGTTAAGTGTTTCAAAGGGGCCGAGACGATGCATGTAACAGTGGAATTGTACGTCTAACTTGAATTAGATTTCTTGGTGCTCTATCGCAGCTCAGACAGCAGACAATAATTGCGACGTATCTCTGTCTACACTGTAAAATTCTTTGTGTGGCACTGTGGGAAGAGCTTTAAATCGCAGCATTTCGTCACGAAAAATGTCATTTCTGTAGGTAGATTTAAACAGACTATCACTAAGCGGAATGATGCTGCTTGGAAGCTGGTTGTCAATGAATAATCTCCTTCTATAGTCTGGGTTGTATGGGCACCCGCACCGCGCAAAGAATCTGGCCATACGCGACACTCCCACCATCTTTATGTTTGGAATGCTTTAATTTCCTTTTGTTGACGTGGGATTAGATGTTGCTGTTGTTCGGTTCTAGGACACATTACCTGTAGGTGGTGATATGTTCTGTGGTAGGGTGGCCTGACTCAGGTTTAGGCAAAGTTCTTTCATTACGCGTCTGATGAATTCTCAATTCAAAGCATTAAGACGTCGGGCTTTACGATCTGGACCGACACAGGGTAGTGAATTATTGCCTGATACTTGTGAATATGTTAATAGGATGTCACGCATTACGTCGAGAATTGGTTTAAAGGGTTTGGTCACTTTACCAAGGTAACAAACATGGATACCTCCACACCACAGGTCGAAACAATACATAGGAGGTTCAGGGAATGTTCTAGGAACGAGTATGGTAAACGTAATACCAGTTGTATTACGACGACTCAGTAGAGCATCTAATCTGGTGTAGCGATCTATTGTTTCATTAATACTCAAAATCTATGGGTTGCATCAACGGTTTCATACTGCATAATAAAATACAAGTTATCGCAGGTACAAAATATGTACACCTATCGGTCTGCATAAAACGTTACTCCTCTGGCCTCAGCACAGATCCACTGGTTGTTTAACGCAGATAATACTCCCTCAGGAACGCCAAGAACTTCCTCATACATCTTATATATCTAGTAAGTAAAGATTCACGCCTAATGGTGGGATAAATAGGGTGGTAACTCGCAAAGCTGCTCACTGTATCTTTTTTGTTATTTAATAGGACCATGGTAAAGAAACATTTACTCATTAGGAGACCATAGGTTTGTGGGATGAATATTCGCTTCCTAGTCCTTCAACTTATAATATCTCGTGGACGCGGTAAGCTCCATGGCCTCTCGAAAAGATTCTTCATTTATCATCACAAAATTTTCTCCTTCTTACAAAAGAGGACACCCTGAGAACGCACTTGCGACGTTGGGAAGCGCTCATAGACCAATCTTCTGATAGCCAGCCCTGCCAGCTAACAACCACTGTTTACGTCGAATTTGACACCTTCTCAGACAGCTCGCAGTACAAATTTTATCGCATCATGCACCGCGAAATCTTTATAATCCGCAGCGCCAGTGAGTCTATCGCCAGTTAAGCTCCTGTCATTTCTTTGCCCTCCAAGAAAAGAACTGATCCACTATCGAACCTTCTGAAACAACTTTCCTTTATCTTATTTTTTTAAAAATGTAAAGCTCCCCCACCTCATACCCACACTATAGCTACAATCTACTCTATGGTTGAGATGTATGTTCGCAAAATATAGGGTTTGGTGTGGGTTATTAAAGGACTGTCTTCATTGCACACGGGAGTCGAATTTCCATCAATGTCTCCCAATTGTTATAATCCACCACACCTTTAGATCCTACTCATAAGGAGGATCATGTAGCAACAGAGCACGCAAACTCCTCGCATTAGACCGGCTGGAGATATTCCCAAGTATGTGTTGTACTATAGAATCACACATTCTATAAATATTTTTGTATCGTGTGAGTAGGTACTGTAGCCGCTTTCTTAACTGTTTTTGTATAACTTTTGCTCAGAGCGACCATTTTTGACAGTGGGCAGGTCTGCCAATATTCCTTAATTGCTTTCAATGAAATGAAAATTTTAGTCTTAGCCCATAAACTTGCCATTCACTTGTCCTTTACATTTCGCGCAGGATGGGTCTACTTTTTCATTGTATTTTGGCAAACTACAATTTACTTGGAATGTATACATCCACATTGGTCTTGCAGATTCTTACGCTCATACATATACATAGGGGGGAGAAAACTGTAACTGATTCGTGATAGTTAGTTACGCAAATAAACAAGTGTATTTGTAGATCCGCATAACCTCCTCACCTCCGAAGTTTATGCTTAGCCCTCATTTTTAAAAAGTCAGACAGCTCGTAGTAGTTTTGCATGCTAAAGTCTGCCCAGGCCTGCTCGCTCATGACCTTTTGTTCGGTCATTGTTTCTTTCTTCTATGTTCGTACGGTTTTACACTTTACCAGGGGACGTCATACTTCAGTTACCGTTAAGTTTAAAGATATAGATGCCGTGGTGACTCATATTGAGGTTGTCTGTACCTTTCCATAGGTTTGTCACCACGCGAGTGGTTACTGGTGACGGTGCATCGGTCGTGCGCTTTTTGTGTTGGAAGACTTTTGAGATTGATGTTCATCTGGTCATCCTTTTATCGTGTCTGCCACAGCTACACTCATTCGGGTCACGAGGTGTCGCTTTGCCTTTGTTTGTTGGAAACAGTAGGGTGGGTGTATCTCAGGTCTGTGTGACATGTGCTCGGCAAGCCTGTCAGATTAACGCAATTGTTTCACTTCAATTTAAGGGGTTGTTGTGTTAATGGATGCAATACGGTCTTCTGGTGCGCTGGTGTGTCGTCTTCTTACGCACACTTGTTTGTCTGATGTCCTGCTTATGCTGTTAAAACTCTTCGAGATCTTCCCATAAGTTATTGCATATGTTCAAGGCGTGTAGGTAGTCTTTATACTTCTTTGCCAATCAGATCAGCCTCTTCATTGCGGGGATGTTACACAATCCGCACTGTGTAAGAACTTCTATTGATATCTCGCGCTGATCATTAGTTTGGAGAGATTTTTGCTCCTTAAGTCGTGCTGCTATTTTGTTTTTTAGCCTCCTCGGCCGCTGAAGACTCTTAAATGACACATTTGTGAAAGTAATAAGAGCTAGCATTGTTGTCTCAAGTGCGCATGACGAGATTATTTAGTACCACTAGAAAAATATTGTTAATTTTGAATTTGCTCTATTATTACTACGAAGATGATTTTTGACAATGATTGTGAGATGCCACTTTGTCTCATATCGGGCTTTTTGTTCATATTATTTTTGGAATTAGAAATAAAGCCTCAATTATATCTTGTGCTCGATAATTATTATCCCTATTCAAAGGCATTGAAACGGGATGATATCTTGTCTTCCTTGTAAGATTTTAAAAGAGACAGATACATAAAATAAGATGCGCGCTGTACTTTGTCAGCGAAATTTTCGGCAGTTTACTTCATATTATTGAGGTAATTGAAAGATAAACAATATATATCACTCTAATTAATAGAAAACTATCAGGAGGTTGATACGGAATGTATTTCTACATTCAGTCAAATTTAATTAAAAAAAAATGGCCTCAGTGCATTTTCTGTTGCCATTTAGGACTTTATGCTGTAGTTTTCACTAGGCTTCTTGCTTCTGCTCTCTGAGAAATTGCTTAGAGGGGACGTCGACTGTTGCTGATCCCTTACCGGCAACCTCTGTCTGTTGTGTGCTAGTTTTAGTTATGTTATGATATGGTTTTGGGTTTTGTACCTTATCGTGGTCTCCATGATGTCGATTTTTACCTCTCGCGGTGTACACATGAACTGAGAATATGTCCTCAAAGTATCTTATCAAATAGCACGGTCGGTAGATCTGGTCTAATTGACTGGGATCAATATGTTTCTCACCGACGTTATGCATTCTCTCTCTTTATGCCAAGACTCTCCGCGTATTTGGCTTGTCATGACTGCCTCGGCATCATTGCAAGGCAATGCTCACTCCATAACGATTTAGAATTGGCACTAGTGGTCGGGGTGGTGTTACGAGGGGATAATGTAAGGGTCACATGGGGTATTGAGTCTTATTCTTACATTAAAAAACCTCGTGACCCAGCTCAGAAAAGAGGTCATATGATAGGATCACGTGGAAAACCCGCCTCTCTCTTACTCATTTTTATGCTGATGGTTGTTATCATTCTACCTTGTCTGTTTTTGTCGTTGAGATAATGTCGGTTGATGAAAAGGTCTGAGGATCACATAATTTAGTAGGGACATAGGATTCTTTGACTTTTTGTAAGTGTGTACGCATTTAGGTTTTGTTGTTTAGAATTTTTGTACATAAGTGAATTGGTAGTTTATAAAGGTGTATGTCATTGTTTTATCCTAAGTAACGTAGTTCCAGAGCCTAGTCTTTGATAATTTGTTCGTATACTATCCGTACGTGCAGTGTAAGGTTGTCTCCCCAGCTGGGCAGTCGTGGAATCTTTAGTCCCCACAATTATTGATAAAAGATTATTTATTGGCTCAGATAGATTTAATAATTATCTAATTCTTTCTTTTTTAATTCTTACTATTTAATAGCATAATTTTCCGTCGTACATATGGGAGTTTTGTATTGTACGTGACCCTTTGATTATTGGAATTGTCTGGAGTAATTGGTCTCGCTCCTATCCGTGATGGTCCGGGAGGTAGGGATACAGTCTGGTGCGAGTCTGGCTGAGCAGAGTACGGATTTCGAGGTTTAAATGGGAAGGCACAGAACCTAGCGGGGTAGCACTCTAAAGTTAAAATGGCTGTGCAAGATTCACGAGGAGAGATGTGTCGACCGAAGACGGGTGCCAAGATGTATCACCCAGACTTAGGGCGGCAAACAGCGACACAAACGCAGTACACCGTTCCTTTTCATAGGAGCGCAGAACCGACGGGCAAGACTAGAAGAAGTAGGAATATGTTGAAAAAAAAACTTGCACAAAGGATAAGCTCTAGACATATGTAGGCCCATAAGGCGTATAGAGGTCTCAACGATAAAAATAGTAGTCCTACTGAATAAACTGCGCTTTAATTGCATGAAGTTTACCCCTTTCTCCACAGAGCGCACCAAATTATGGAAAATGTCTGTGTTTCAGTACGATACTTTGTGATAAGTGATTATATTGTCGTTAGAGAAATACACGCACAAGTATGGTCTGTTTTAATGCCACTCACAGTGTTAATCTATCCGCATCCTCAGAAATAGTGTTCTGAGGTAAAAGGTAAGGGCTGCCCATGGGGTCGTTCTAGGATTTAATGTTATTTTTGGCCGATTTGTCTCGATGTTCGACGTGGTTTGTAGTATACTTGCCTCACTTAGACTTAAAGTCATTACACATAAAATCTTTATTGTTACATCTCAATTTTGTTCAGTTCACTTTGTGGAGCCACTCGAACTCCATTCAAAATATCAACCAGATGCCGTCACAAGGCTCCTCGACTCAGTCTTTGGGTGCTCCAAGCTTGCTCCTGGTCATTTGATGCCTAGAGTTCCTCCTGTATCTAAGTTTGTACACACTAACGCTACGCGTCTCTGGTCTTTTGTGGCTCAAGCGGACTCTCCCTGTCATACTAGCTTCGAAGTTTTATTTGGTTTGCGACATTTGCTTGGCTTCACTGTCGATTTGTGTGTCCAAGCTTGTTGTCCGTCCTGTATTACTTTTCGCTTCTTTCCGCACTACAAAGCTTACCTCCTGTTCTGTGTCACAAGAACGCTCCTTACCTAGTCCTTGTGCCAAGCTCCCTCCGTGTACTTGTGCAGCTCGCAAAGCTTTCGCCTCTTGACCGTAGTGGTCTTGTCGCGAGCACTCAAGATCACTTCGCTTGTTTACGCTTCCTGCTGTTCTAATTTGAGTTTATGCTCGCACTCTCCAAGGCTACTTTTCTCCTGTCTTTGTTGACCCAAAATGCTCGCGGTCCTGTCTATGGTAGCATAGAATCTTACCTGTTTCTATGTTGGACTCTCAAAAGCTTCACAGTTCAATGTTTGAGTAAAGTGCACAGCTCCTACTGTCATTGTGGTCTTGTGCACTCTCTACGATACAGCTCCTCTTCTTCTTCTATGTGCCAAGGCTCTTCCCCTGTCTTTGTAGGCATCTAGATCTCCTCTCTGTCTTGTGCACAAGCTCCCTTCATGGTCTTGTTGCGCATAGCTCTCCATGTATGTGCCAAGCTTCCTCCTTGTCTTGTGGCCAATGCATCTCCTAGTCTATGTGCCAGATGCTACCTCATTTCTTGTGCCAAAGCTCCCTCTATCTGTTTGTGCCAATGTCTCGTCCTGTCTTGTTGCGCCCAGATCTATAATCATGTCTCTCTGTGCCAAGCCATCCTTTCTGTCTTGAGTGCGCCACGATTATTTCTCTACATCCTTTATGTCTCTACCGGGCCAGTTGCTCTCTCATGCTATTTGTTGCCAAGCTCCTTCCACGTCTATGCTGACTAAGATCACTTCGCACTGTCTTGTTCGCCAAAAAATGACGCTCGTTCATGGTTTATGATACCAAGTTCTGAAGTCCGGTCTATTTGATGTCACCAATGACTCTCCTACCTGTATTCTTGTGCTCACCCAAGTCATACTCTCACTGTCTTTTTGTGAGCCACAAAGGGCTCCTCCTTTTGTTGCCTTCTACTAGTGCCGACAAGCTCCTTCACGCCTTGTCTTAGTGCTCTCTCATATCTATTTCAGTGTCTGTCTCTTTGTCTCTTCATAGCAGTGAACGTCTCGTCTTCTACGGTCTCATCTCTTCACCTTTGTGTTATTTTGTGGGTTGCACACGTGGTAAGCACATAGTGGAACACCGTCCCTTCTTTTGTTGTCATCTCCCAGTATAGTCTCGCCAATGTCGTACTATGAAGGGTAAGGATTACACAGTTAGGTTTTGGGAATACTTTAAACCTAATCCTAGAAACCCTTACCATCTTTTATTGGACGTCGTTTCTGAATTACGCTTGTTTTATAATAGGCCATGTATTGAACCAAGGATGGCCATCATCACTGTGCTCTTCAGTTTCCTCAATCCTTTTTTATGGTCTCCCTGTTTTTTCTGTTACGTCTTGGGTATTCAGAACAGGACCTGCCTTTTAATGCTTTTCAAAGTTGCGAGCACTTTCTTTAATTGTGTGTATTTATTTCTTATTTAACCAGTGTTTATCTTCTCACCTTTTGTTCCGCTGGTGTTTGTGTGGGTTGAAAACTAACCTTAATTCTAACCCTAACAAACGCTTGTGAAACTTAAAAGGGATGATATGAATAGTAACTCTCGTCCCATTTCAGGTCAATCATTTTTACTGTTTGTGTGATTTTATTCGCCAATTACTAGTTCAATCATAAAGGTTCTAGATTTTTGTTAAGTATTCTTCTATTTTTTGGCCCAGGCAATCCATTTATTATGGAAGTCCAGTATATCTCTAGTTTTTTTTTTCATTTACACAATATAGCACTTGGTCTTCTCTGTAGGTTAAGGTACCATCTATATCATCCATAGTACTAGTATTTCTTCTCAACTAGATTCTCTGCTGATGTAGCACCTGCGCCCCTGCATGACAGCGCCGAACATTTCACTGCAGTTTCCTTGCTTAAAAAACACAGCTGTGAACGGAATATACGTTATGGCATACACAACGTCATTTCTTCTACCATGAATATTAGCTGTTCAGTTTGTGTACTCCGCTATTTCACTTGAACAGAGAATGAAACTGGATTTGACTGTGAGATTATTGTTGTTGTTTTCTGACCAGGTTGTGTCATGAAGGATCCATCTGTAAAAGAAAACGTCTTCATTTTTTTGTCACTATCTTTCGCTCGCGACCTTTCAGCTCACTAAAAGCATTTAGTGAGTTCAGTCAGACAAATGGAATGCGCCAAGTACTCCCTGTCTTGTGCCAGAGTTTTCCCTGGTCTTGTGCCAAAGTCATCCATGTCTTGTGGCCACCACATGCAAGATACTTCACATGTCTCCATCATTTACTCCTTCATGTCTCTGTCTTCAGTTCTCTTCACTATTCTCTTTTGGAGAGGACTATAGTTATGTGACTGTTGTTCATTTCAAATTTTGAATATATTTACCACTATTTCATATCGCACTTCTTGATAATTTATAATGTGCGCCTTTGTGTGGGAAATGTTTATTTACCCATTTTGTTTCAGGTTATCATACTTTGACGATCGTGGGGTTAAAGTTTGGTGTAAATTACAAACTTCTCCCACTTACGATTGTGCATCATGTTTAGAAAACTGTTTGTATTTTCTGCTCATCTTGGGCTATGCTGTGGAATGTGAACCTGCTTACAGTGAAGTAAGTATATTTTAAGGATTTTGAAGAAACCTCCTCAATCGTCCTGTTCAGCAAGTCAAGAAGTGCATCTCCACCAGAATATCCTCTTACTGAGGGAATTTGAAAAGCAACCCTTGTCCCCGTGGTAAGTTTTTCAGCAAGCCGGTGCTTGTATATAAAACTGTCATATGCTAGACTCACTATCAAGACATGGTAGTCATTTATAGAATAATCCATAGTAAAAGAAGTAAATTGGTGTGTGCTTGTGTAGAATAGGAGGATTGAAGTGGTTATGACAAGATCATAAAATCATAGACGACAGATGACAGAAAACCTAGAAAGTGTCCAGCTGGCATGAGGAGATTAAGAAGGTCGAAGGAGATGGATTGGGACACTTATTTGATGGAAAATTGTACAGCAGGTCTGCTCCAAGGCAGTCCCTATATTTATGGAGATAATCACTCCATCTGGGATTAATAAGGTAAGGTCGGGGAGCCTAAAGTAGAAACACATGGAGAGGAGAATGGAAATGTGAGAGGGACGAAAGAAGTACATGTGAAGAAAGAGCTATGATGTGATGGGCTGACAGGACGATTAAGCTTGGATGGATAGTTTGGTTGTGGGACGCTCAGTGATCCTGTGGGGAGCCAGTCAAAGGGGTTAATGTGATTGTAAGGTAGCATATCACAATCAGAAGTAATTGTATTTCTTTTAACAGTAAATAAACAGGATATTGTACAATCATGTTTCATATGCTTCAGTCATCTAAGTTATGATACGACAACCTCTTGCATGTTATCGGTAAGAGTAAGATCGTTATAGATTGATTCGCTCACTTACTGATTATGGGCAAGGTACTGACTTTGTTCATAGTTTGTAGAAAGTTTGTATTACTCATTTTTCAGCTACATTTTCACTCCTATTGTAATATAGTCCCCAATCTTTAAATAGCTGATCCTTGAAATAACAGTTGTTGTATTGGGGTCCAAAGGAGTTGGAACACACAGATACTGTTAATATAGGTCTTCACCCCATGAATAGATCGTTATAGAAGAGGGTTTGTCAACCAAGTGGGTCATCGTGTACCCTCAGGTCGTGTAAACTCAAGGGGAAATGAATTCGAAGAGAAAAAAAGTAAAGGTGAATGGGTAAACACTGCTCCAGTGCGTGTTTGCTGGGCTTGGTTAAACTTCTGTCAGTATAATGATAACAAATGTGTTAATGCTAACAGTTTTTCATTATTGTTATGGAAGTAGATGGCCTTAGGTGATCAAAGAAGCAAACACACTTTAGCACAGGAATAGATAAATTTCTCCTAAGAGTGACAGATATTAAAAATGTGGCAAGAATATGCTCAGGACTGTAAACTGAAGTAACCCTACCCCTAGTATCATTCATTAGTTGGTCATGGATACTGTGCAAAGAAAGAGCAGGAGAACAGGAAACCCAAGGGACAACATTACTTTTTCTTCTTCTTGCTCGGATCGGCATCTTTGAGATGTTTACACTCATAGAGCGTTCTCGTTCTGAATTGCGACTGTTGTTGGAAGTTCATTTTTAGCTCCATACAAGCTTTTGAGTCTGTTAGGTTTGAGTCATTTGGCCAGTATTTCTTTCTTAACTGGTCATACATAGGACAGTCCTTTAGAACATGCTCAGCAGTTTGTTCGTTTAATCCACATGTGCACAGTGGTGAAGCAGACAATCGTAGCTTGTGCATGTGTTTATTCAGTTTGTTATGCCCTGTCCTGAGTCGAAAAAATAGTTATCTGTCCCTGCCGGTCGAGAGTGTGATAGTCGTCTTTGGGTTGGTTCTGTTCTCTTCTGATAGTCGGGATAGCTCTCTTTTTCTCAAAAGTATGTGACTCCATTATCTTCTTGTTCACATTCTCCTCCCTTTTTTGCAAGTTTATCTGCCTTTTCATTTCCGGGTACACCACAATGAGATGGTACCCACTGAAGTATGGTTCTCTTTTTGGCAGCTACCTTGTTAGTTCATTTCTCAGATGCGGGAGTTTACCACCCTTGAGAGCTTGCAGGACAGACAGTGCATCTGTGAGGATGACTACCTGGTGGCAGTCAGAGTTGGTGTTATAATTCATATTTGCAGCTTGCTCTAGTGCTTGAACCTCAGCTGTATAGTTGGAACAGAATTTACCAGTGGGAATGTGCCTAGTCTCATAGTGGTTGTCAGGATATGAGATATAAGAGATACCGCACCTCCATTCTTAACAGTCATCATTAGTTGTGCTCTGATACATCTGTATGAGGCATTGTATCCATGATTCGTAGATTGCGGCTAGTAGTAATGCTTTCTATGGATATCTAATCTCAATGTCTAGGACTGTTCGCGTTTTTGCTCAGTATGTCTATCTAGTTATCTCAACATCACTCACTTGTGAGGACCACCTGACTGATGTATTAATTTGGGACGGGGCGCTCAAGGCACTGCTGGCGTGACCAGGCTGCATCCCCTTTCTCATGGTCCTACGAGGGGTATATAGGGTGTGGCTTCTACAGTGAGTGTTGGTCTTTACTTTGAGATATAGGGTCATTACTTGAATGATCTGTGCTTATAAGTTTTTTCCCCCCGTATTGTCAGCACAAAAGGCGCTTCGTACTACCGTCTTTAGACGTCCACCATTGCCACGATTCAATCTAAGTCCTTGCCTTTATTGGGTGCTCTGTCGCATTGGTAATGTCCACTGTTGTTACTTTTTGACCATCTTGTGTTATGATTGTGTCTTGGTTTTTGTGTATATTGTTTGTGCTCTATGGGGACATATCGTCTGTAAATCCACTATGTCAATCCTTTCCTTACACTGCTATCTCTGTTATTGGTTGTTGTAAAGTTTTTTCGAATGGAACTCCTTGTTATTGAGGCATCTAAGAGTTTGATATTATGGACCTTGTTCTGCAACAACTGCACGATAGTGATGTTTCGCAAGCTGGTTGACCATGCTGCTGAGCCCAATAGATCTTTTTGACTAAGATAGTGAAGTCTTGATGACAGGCGTGTATCTGATATCTTCTTTTTATAGTTCTGTTTATTGGATCAACCAGTTTGGTACTGCTGAATAGTCTGTAACTGAGTAAGGTCCTAGTGGTCTTCAGGGCCTTATACCACTATGAATTATGAATCTGTTATTCCCATTAAGCTTTGGGTATCCCACCAAGATGTCTTCCCTTTTTAGGATGGGGTAGCTTCGTCTGTCAATGATCTTGCTATGTCCCTAGTTGTTTGATTTAGCTGTCTATAATGTTCCTTGGGGGCCTAGGGAGTACCAGAGCTGTGGATCTGATGTTGCTCTAGTCGTTACTTCCGTGATTAAGCACCATTGTCCTATGCCAGCATGGGACATTTTCAATATGCTGACTCTGCCCAATGCATTCTATTACCATTGCTGTGGTGACGTTTGGTCAAATCGTTACGCATCCAGGATAGTACTTGGGGCGGTCTGCAAGATCCGGTAGCTTTCTACTTCCAGCGGGGAGATCTTTCACAGGTGATTGAGTGCTAAAGCCATAGGAGTCGCTAGGTGTTGAGCCGAGTAGTACTTAGTCCTTGGGGACCCCCTGCGATTAGGAGGATGACGAACAGTTGTTTCTGCCTATCTTGCTGGCAGCGTTTCCATGTGGTTGTGAACTCTGTAGTTATCCTGTGATGCTAAAGCCAGATTATCGTGCACTCTCATCTAGCATGTCATGCTGCCTTGGATTATCATGTCTAATTTCCTAATGGTTGCTGTGGTGACATCATTTTTCATCAGCGCGCACGCATCTCTTGGTCCACAGGTCTTATGCTGTATATAAGAGGCGCCTCAAGCTTTGTACTGTTTCTCGCGTATCACCAGATCTATTCGCGTTAGAACAGCGTCGCCTGTGGTTTTCGATCGAATTTTAAATTCCATAGGTATGGGCGCAGCTGTCGGCTGCTGGAGATTTGTGAGTACGTAACTCTCACCCATCTCACTTGAGATGTAACACCCTGATGGAGCTCTCAGGCTATAGATCCAGGGACCTTTTGTCTTGATCTCATTATCTTGCATGAAATGAGCTCTGATTGTCACGTAGTGAACTCTGGAGTTCAGGTCCCAGCGATTTTTTATGACGCGATAGAGATTATGACCACTGGACTCCATGTTTCATATGGTTGTTGGAAACCTAGTGTACGATTCCACCTGTTCAGTCCTGTAGATGTTTAGCGATTTTTGCTGATCTAATAATGTTGGTGAACAAATCTTTGTCCAAGAAACCCTACTCCTCGGTCCTATAAAAAAATATGCGTGTGACAGTGCCTTCGTGTGAATGTGTCGACGCCGAAAGGGGCAAGGATATCTACAGTATAGGACGTAATTTTACTTCTCCTCGGAACCACCGGCATCATTCTGGAATTGAAACAAAGAAGAAGACAATAGTACAGTACATACTTGGTCTTCGCTATCGATCTACTGTTAGCATTCACTCTAAAATCCTGCATTGTAAAATTCCCGGCGGACCAGGTTTCGCTCAGAGAGACTTTGTTATAATTACTCGATTTTCAATAACTGTGGTTGGGTGGACTATTCGGCTTATCCATAGTTCATTCGCTGGGCCCAGTAATCAACGGATTTGTGTGAATCGGAGTTCGGCCAGGATGGGTAACTATGCAGGCCTCGGTTCTTACATGTTCCCCTTTCTTAATGTATGGGTATATTGTGATTGGCCTCATTCCTATACTTGGAGGGTTTACCGTTCCTTTTCGACCACATGTCTGGTGTGTGTTGGAATATCTCAAGAAGTTTTGTCTTTTTGCTGGGGCTGAGCTCAGATTTTACTAGCATTTCAATTTGCTGTGATTTTTGTCTGGGCTCGGGTGGACTTTTGGAATACTTTAAGAGCTGTGCGAAGTAATAGCACTTCTGTTAGTTCTCCTAGTGTGATGGGTTCGGTCCTCATTGGGGCAGGAGTATCTGTCTTTTTTTTTCTGTCCATCTTTGGTTGCTCCACGTAAATTTCTTTTCTTATTCTCTCTCATGTGATGATTCTTGGTTAACTGGGGTAAAGTTGCTTTTTGACACTGTATTCTCTTCAGTTAGCATAAACAGTGTAGTCTGCAGGCTTGTTTTTCCTCTGAGAAAGTTTTGCCGCCACTCTTACGCGATTAGCTACCACATGTGATAGAGTCTTCTGCCTTATGTGAGGAAACGCTCTCTTCATTTAGAGACTCTGACTAATCTCCACAAAGTTTCCTGCTCTGGTCTTTCTCAAGGTTTCTGACCCAGCGATTTGCCGTTTTTTTAGTTCTCCAGCTTTTCCGTTGTTTTTTTGTTTTTCATTCTAGCTTTTGTTCTCTGAAATCTCTACAGCTTTCAGCCTTTTTTCCATTTGTTGTGAGTTTTCACAAGTGAAGGCTGAGGACTTCTGCGTCCTTTTCTAGCCCGGTTCTGTCCATTTAGCTTCCTGACAGTTCTTGGAGTGTGCTGGACCAGTATGGTTATGTAGTTACGCCGGCATCCTTTGGGAATGGTTTCTTTTGCAGCTTGTAGTATGCATCTGTTGAAGTCTTTTTACCACACTTCATTAATGGTCGTCTATGTTCTGTAACCCTTGGGGGGAACGAAGGTAGACTGCAGCAGCTGTGGTTCACCTGATGCCTGATATAAAACCCCACAGTTGGCTTTTTTTTGTAAATTCCCAATCTTGTATTGGCTGGGCATGTACTGAAAGATAGGGCGTTTGGTTGCTTCCTCCTAGTTGGGTCTTCGATACTTCTCTTACTAATAAGTCAGCTATATCTGAGGTGGCGAAGGTCAAGATCTGGAGTTACATTGTTGGCCATCCTTGGTAGTAGACCAAGGTAGGGAGTATCTGTGGCAGTATTTACTCAGGATTAGGGAGCTCGTGGCATCTTGCCATGTTTCAACCTCTTACCTCTGTGATCTAGATGGTATATAGACCCAGCTTGGGTGTGGACTATTATATGTCTCCAACATGCTCTATTAAAGTTGGTGGCTGGTATTGTATAGATTGAGATCAGGGTTTTGTGTGTCATTGGACAGTAATAGTTCAGAAGTTCTATTTCCATTTGTCTATCCTTTATCTGCAACAAGCTGATATTCTGCTCCGTCCATGTAGGTTTTCCTTTTGTTGTGCTCATGAAATGTTACTCCTTACATGAGTTAAATATCCTCGCTTTTTCATGTCTATCTTGTCTGTCGGATTGATGCATTGATTATCCTCTTTATTTTAAAGTTTTCGATCTGCTTTCAAGTGAGTCTGTCTTGGAACAGCAAACACTGAGTCGTTGGATTCTCATCATAGATGTTTTGTTCCAGCTCACGTCTTTTTGCTGTACTCATCTCCCGCAAGGCAAGAATGCGCGTCTAGTTTGTCGTTCACTATCCTCATGCATTCCAGTGCATTATGCATGACTCAAAGATAAGTGGTCTCACTCGCTGGGTTTCTCTCTCTTTCTGTTTATAATTCCGTACGATTTATGTTTCTCCTCCGACCATTCTACTGAATCCACTCAAGAGCACGGTCTCTAGAGGTAGGGTCCTGCCTTGTAACTGAAGGTATTTTGGGGATCTGTTTGGAGCTTGTCTAAGTAGTCCCTGGGCTACTGCACCTGTGCAGAGCAGGGAGCTTAAGCGCGCACACCGCGCAGACAGAGACCAAACCAGAGATGTTTATGTATTGATCGGTGTACTGTTCATTCGCTTAGAAAAAACGAGTTGCGTGTGATACTGTGGTTTCCGGTGGCGGAGCCTTGTATTCTTCTGCGTTCGGCGTTTGGTTGTTCATGCGTTGTTAAATCTGCAGGCTGTAGCCAGGACGAGAAGTCCCACAGTGCTTTTCCAGGTCGGCGCGGGCCAGCCCCATAGCGCTTATGTGGAGCTTCTCACCTTTTGGCCAACCGGTCGCACGTCGCATACTTTATCATGGGTTTGGGACAATTCTGGAGAATGTGTTTGGTAGTTCTGGGATATCGCCAGTTCTAGTCTTATCGTTAAGTGTTACAATTCAATATTCGAGTTGTGTAGGGATATCTTTGTAGTGCGCGCGATAGTACTTGGAGGTTTAAGGCTCCATAGATGTAATCTTGCGGTTTAGTGGACACTAGTTTTTACTGATGGGTGCGCTGGGAGAAATAATGTAGTGTTCGTCTGTATGGTGTGTCTTGAGTTTGTAGGGGTGGGGTTGAAGGGTAGATTGGGTGTCCGATAGTGTTCGCTGGCATAATGGTGCTTCACCGTGACGGTATATGAAATCCCTATGTTCCTCCTGTCAACTGATTATATCTTTGGTGTGACTGGGTTGTTTGGAGTGGTTATGATGGTTTTTGCTTCCCGCATAGGGCACTTTGGGTGGTTGAATATATTGTGTGTCGCCATGTGTGATTATCTTGCCGCTAACTTTTCGCTTCGACCGCCAGATCAAGGGCAAAAATCTGTAGCTTTTCTCATCAACAAGCGATTTTCACATCACTCGCATGAGAGGGGCATAAATGGTAATACGCGTACTGGGAGAGGGCAACTGGTTGATTGACGCGTTTTGTTGATTGGATGTTGTAGAGAGTCTCAGAGATTGCCTGGTGATCTGGCCAGAATTTGTCCATCAGGGTTATTCTAATGTTGTTCTGGGTGGGTATTTGGTAGTTGGATTCAAAGCAGGATAATATTTGATCGCGTGTTGCGCTGGTCTCATTTGTTTGAGGGGTGAGTGTGCAAAGTTTTTGACATTAGTTCTAATTATGCTTGTGGGGCTGCTGGTTTCAAGGTGTTGTGTGAGGAATCTTCAGGGGGTTTGCGCAAGTGTTTTAGGTGCGGCCATAAGCTTCAGCCTCCTTAAGATAATGGAGAATCTTTCACGCAGATTAGGGCAAGGCCTTTCTGGAATGGATCTCTTATTTTCCATGTTAGTGTAGGTTGATTTCGTTATTAAAAATGCTCGCCTCCACCGTTCTTTACTGCCCCTCAGCAGATCATCTGGTATGGTATATGCAATCTATGTCCACTCACTTCTGGGTTGTACTTCTTACTGTTCTTTTCTTGAGCGCAAAGTTTTTAGTTTGTTGTGTAGGGGGCAGAGGTGGCACTTCTTTTTTAGATTTCAGGGACTTTCGGTTGGATGATAGATAATTTTACAATGTGGCAGGTCAGGTTCTGTCAGGTCTGAGCGCTCGACGTGCGTAATCGAATTGTAAGACATGTTCTATCTCTATGTACGAGTTGATTTGGGAGGAGGTGTGTTCCTCTCGTTGTCGTATGTGGCGTATCGATTGCGCAAGATATGTCTTCGGCATCGACTGTTGTTAGCGCGTCGCGAATACGCTGGTACTCCTATTTGTCACAGCCTTGCGTGTTACTTAATGTTCGCTCATACGCAGCCATTGATTTGGAGGTTTGGTTGGGTTAATTGCCATGGATGGCGTGTTTTTGGGTTTGTAATGAGCTGCGTATGAGCGATTTCGTGTAGGGATGTGTATGAGATAGTAGCTTTCTGCGCATCGACTGTTGACGATGAATAGACCAGCAGGAGTCTGTTATGTCTCCTAATGGGGCCTCGCTTGTGGTCATCTGAACTTGAGGGGGGTGAGTCTAGTAGGCTATGATTGGTTTGAGTAGATCTGCATAGATTTATGTCCGACGCTTTGCCTCGCCTAGAGGGCACAGAGATTTCTGTGTTTTGTTTTAGAGTTGCTGTGGCACCAAGCGCTTGAGACATAGTTTGGCCCACTCTCCATGGAAATTATAGAAGTAGACAGAGGTGCTTGGACTCTGTGGCGCTGTATGAGGTAGCCTTTTTTTAAGTAGTGTTTTCGGTTAGAGGTGTCGGCAACATCCCAACGCTTGTGTATTGGTTGCCAGCACAGTATTGCATTCGATTAAGTTAGAGAGCTTTTCTTATTTGCCTCTCTTTCTGGTTCTGTGACTAGCTTTTTAGGTGGTGAAGCGAGGCTTGTCTCAGAGTTTGAGTATCTTAGTAGCGATCGTGAAATGTTGGTCTTGTCTGCTCTTAGAGTATGTAGTGTGGTTGGGTTGTTGTTCGCCTCTCGGCGATTGGTATAGTTGTCACTTCCTAGTTTAGTCTGCAGTGTCTTTGAGTGTTCGCATTTCTCACAGTCGCGATATTGAACAGTATGAGAATAGCAGAAGGGTTTGCTGCGCTGTGTTCTTAGGGAGGAGGTTTTTTATGTAGACTGGTACTCCCTAGAATTCTGAGTAGCGAGCGCGCCAGTTACCAGAATGGTATACTTTTTAGCTGCTGCTTGCAGTCCTGTGTGTACATTAGCAGTAGTGCAAATGTTCAGCGAGCACACCAGCATGCAATAAATCGTTCGCAGTGAAGAGCCACTAGGAGATTACTGCATTATCATTTTATATATATATGTTAAAAGGTCTCCATGGGGGAGATATAAGCTCCACTCCTTGTGGCACCACCCTGATTGTATTAGACGTCGGACGCAGTATGTGGTCAGTTTACCCGTCAAGTTTTACTCTTGCTGTGCGGTATCGTAGAAAGGTCCCATATTCACAGCTTTTGAAACATTCTCCCTTCAAAATTTTTGCTGTTGAGCAATCTTGTAAGGGAAGGCATGTCCTACTCTTTCTCCATACCTTATCAAAGGCTTTTTGTCAAGTCTACAAAAAACCATGCCAGGCTCTTTCTTTATTTTCACACCTGAAAGGGCATCTTTCATACGCCTCTCCTGGGACTAGATATACTCACAGCCTGGTCTCTCGGTGCCTGCGGTTTTTTCCTGAATGCTGACTGTGGTGTTATCAAGGAGATGGGTTTTTATCCAGATGTTTCAATTTAACTTCCTTGAGTTCCACCTATTCTTTCCATCCTTACCTTACCGCAGGACAAGCTCAGGAAGGCTAATTGGTCGCTAGCTTGGACATTGCTTTCGTTTTTATTTCCTTTTTCTTTCGTTTCTGATTGGGAAACAATGATTGCAGCTTCTAGCACATTGATCCTAGGAAATTGGAGACCTCAGTACAGTGCCATGATTGAGATTGAAGATTAGGAGCGACAGATGCGTGAGCCTGGCTTTACAAGGGTCCCAAGGTTCTTGATCATGCCATAATCATTTGTGATGCCATCTTTTTTCCTGGAGCTTACTTTGCCTCTTTAGTTTTTGTGTTTATGGCAAGCACTGAGGTATCATGCGGACAGTTATCTGGGTTTTGGTGTCTTCAGTTTTTCTTTTTTACTTCCTTACGTACTTCTTGGATCCGTGCATGTGAAAGTGATGTGGTGCTTTCATCTTCCTTTGTAGAAATCTGCCAGGATGTTTGCTGCCATCTTTCCTGTGTGGTATTTATTCAGTTGTCTTTTTTTCCTTGATGACAGTCTTACAGTAGCTGGTTGTTGTTTCTTCATTTAGGTTACTCTTAGGTCAGATTCCATAGCTTGCTTTAGTCCTTTTCCATGTTGAGACTGCTGGTCTTCTGGTGCCAGCTCCTTTGGATTTCAGCTTTCTTTTGTGTTCATTATCCCTGACAACGCTTGCTGTTTTATGCTGTTGTGCCTCTGTGGTGTTCTCTAAATTGTGGGATTTCGCTCCATAGTTTCCCGTGCTTTATTTAATTCACTATGGAGTTTTCTCCAGGTTGTCACTGCTCCAGTATGGTTTGTAGTCTCGTCGTATCGATTTTACCTCGTGGAATTGACTTCTTTTTGCCTGCTTGGATGATTGCAAATGCCTCACTGCATGATGGAAGGAGATGTGTTTTTATTGATGTTATTTGAGTGGGCAATGTTCTGAGATAGAAATTTGTCGGCTTGTTCTTTAAAAAATCCTCAGTTTGCTTTTTTTGAAATTCCAGATGGTGGTGTAGTGCGGGGGGAGAGACATATTGATTTCTCTCATCGTCACTTCTTATATCTCAGATATCTGTAATGGACTTGGTACAATGGTCACTTCCCCCAAGTTTGAGTATTTACTGTTCTGGTGGGTGAGTCGATGTATGTTAGTCATCTGTAGCCATAGCAAAGATCTGGTGTGCTTCGTTGTTTTCCATACTCTGGAATAGAAGGTGGGCTTATCCTCTGGTTGGTTTATTAGAATTAGTTTATTCTCTAGACCATCCAATCTTCCACTCTTTTTCCTCCTCTTGGATCTGTTTGCGTTATAGCCCCAGCTGGGTGTTAGTGGCTATTGAAGTCACCCATAATGAGGTTGTTCCTCGGGGGGGGATGCTGCAAGCTTCACTTTTTGTGTAGCTCCTAAGAGGTTTGTGGTTGGAGGGCTGTCCTGTAGCAGATTTTGTGAATCATTAAGTCTCCACTGGGCAGCAGTAGTTTGGACTGTTTATGTATTCAAGAGTTCGTCCTCACCCAGATCTGTGTGTCTCTACTGCTGGGATTGAGGTTTTAATCAGTGTGTAAGGATTCCTCCGCTTAGTTTTCTTTTTTTGCCCTGTCTTGGCGGAAGGAAAGAGAAGGATTGGTATCCACGTAGTACAAAGAATCGTTGGGTATCTTTTAGGTGGGAGTTTTTTGGATGCAGATTATATCATGTTCAAATGTTTTTCCCTGAGGAATTCATTGTCCAACTCCGGTTTCTTGTTCCTCACCTCCTTCTGCATTCCATTTGAGCTGGGCCCCATCTGTAAGATAGTGGGTTGTGGTTGGTCAGTTCGCTTGCTCTTAACTTTGCGCCTTACCCCCGACCCATTTGGTTGGCAAAAGGCAACCGGTTTGCTTGGGGTGGGCCCTTTCGAGGCTAGGGCCCGGCCTCCCGCTCCTCCCCGGTTTGTAGCTGATAGGAGCCGACGCCATGTACGTAAGTCCGAGATTGTCGCATAGAACTCCATACCGTGCAAAAGCGTGTGGTGTCCTAATTTTTCACCCGGTGTCTGCGCCGTAGCATAACCACACTCCTGTCTTCGGCAGTGGCCGCCGGGTTGTGTTTTGTTTGTTCAGTGGTTGTTGTCTCCCATAGCCTTCTCCATTCTCCCGGTGGTAGAAGCTGCAAGGCAGCCATGATTGGTTTTGTTTACCGAGGTGTTTACCTTACCCCCGTGGGCTAGGAGTCTAGATAAGCGGCTCTCTTACTCGGCTTGATTGCACCCGTCGTAGGACGCATATGGGGGGGGGGGATTTCAGAGGGGTAGTAATCAGTGCCCACCTGTTACCCCTCAAGCCGTCGTCCTGCTGGGACCGAGGACATCGCGCCCGTTTGGTCCGCGTAACTGCTTATTTTGTCCAGCAATGCTGACTTAATTCAACAGCTGACACACCATATCTGGAGGTCGGTCGTTCCACTATCCGCCACCCGTGGGACGGCGCCTGGTGGCGGGTCGCGGTCGCCCCTTTCCCAGGTACTGGTTGCGTCCGTTCTGTATCCAGTTAACGACGACTTCAGCACCTCATTCAATGGGAGAGTGGGCCTCCTTCATCCCCTAATCTGTTATAATGTTCCAACCAGTAGTAGACTATTCGCAAGCTAGCCTCGCTCTGGGTGGGTGTCTACTGCTCTGCGCTTGACCTTGTTTACTGAGGCGGCCTTCCCAGCTTGTATGGTGAAAATATGCAGAGTTGTGACTTGGCATTTATCTTTCAAAAACGAAAGACCTAGTCTTGATTCCCGTGGCTTTTCTGCCAAATCCTGCCAAACATACTGGAGTTTCGGGAGTTTTCTGAGCATCCAGTCTCCTCTTCCAGGCCAATGTTAGATCCTGGCCTGGGCACGACCGCATCCTCCAGAGGAACCCCACTTCTTTGGTTTTATTAAGTTAGCTAGCAGTGTGGTGATAAAGTGGGTGGCATACCTCGAGACTGTGCTTTCCCCGTACATCACAGGGGAGCTCTACAATTATGCAGAAGCCGCTTACATGGATACTGAGTGCTCTGGTTCTCTAGGCTCTCTCCCAAGGAATCCCCACGTCCAGGCTACGCAGAGCCACTACTTCCCAGGCACCTGCCCATCTCTCACATTGTATAAAACTCGCCTGCATTGCGTCTCCATTACGGATCTGGTTGTTGGAGAGTGGCCATTCTCTTCTCTTTTTGGATTTAGCTGGGGGGACGTGTTTTCACCGTCGCGCTGGGTGGGCCAAACATCAGCCACATCTGAATGGAGGGACTTGTCTTTTACCCGCAGGTTTTCTGTAAGGGTTACCTCACCCACCCATAGAGTCTTGAGTTTTACCCCAGATTACTCCGCCCATTTTGCCATAGTCCGTGTTTGGTAAGAATACGGTAGCAGCACCGGGTGTCCAAGTGCATTGGAACAACATGTGAAGGTAATGGTTGGCTATTCGTTGCAGGCATTTCTCATTTTTTTATGAGACCATTTAGCAACCCCTTAATACTCCAAGGATCGACCATAAAAAAGAGCTTGTGACAGCGGAGATAAGGAATGGTAGATGGCACCTAGAGTGACACGTAAGAAAAGTGATTAGACACAAGATGAGTGCAGAGTTGTGAAACTGGTGACCCTGTGCCAACTAAGAAAAGCCTAGGAAACCAATAAGTCCCAGTAGTTAGCAAATAGGGTTTGACTCCATTACCCTCCATGTCTCAAAATTTGTTAGTAGCTATTAACCATTTCCCAGGGTTGAAACTGCGAAAACTGATGGTTTTTATTGAATGGGTAAACAAAAAACATCAACAAAAATTACACATTTAGCAACAAAGAAACACTAAATTTTTACTCGATTAAGAAAGCGCGAGCGAATGCTAATCCCTAGTTGCCCTACTACCTAGCATTAAGCTGATTGAATATAAAATTTTAGGACCATCCTTTGTGGTTGTTTGAAAAACAAGTGTGATTAAGGAAAAGTCCCCTTACCTTAATACAAAATGAAACAAATAAAATCCTAATTTTAAGAGGGACCTCCTGGGTCTTCAGTTAGAGAAAAGGATGCATGAATAAATTAGCTATGAAAGCCATAGTTAATCTTAAATGCTCTAATTATGGTGAGTTATCTGACCAGAAGTTTATAAATTGTATCTGTGCATCCAGATTTAGACAAAATAGTGAAACTTTAAAAAAAACCGCGCCATTTAATTTTGGTTACAAAATATATCCAGTTTACTTAAGGAAGTTTTTATATTTCATGGAACACTTTCGCAGATTCCTCAGCTCCGTCAAAATGGGGATATGTGAACCATAGTTGTTAGAGCCTATTTGTACTTGAGATACATTTAATATGCCTATTTTCGAAAGCACTGATCCCTTTAGAATAAATCTACTAATTGGCTACAGACTGGTCCAGTCTCGGATTTTCCTCTCTTGATTTCTTTCTTTACATGCAATGTTGTCCTTCAAAACTCGAGTAACACTTTACTCAATAACTTTCAATTAAATCCGCTCTTTTTCTGGTCCACCATCTATAAAGAATACTGAACAGTTGTTTCTTGTGCTAGCAAAGCATCAATATCATAAAATGTTGATGTGTTTTTACCAATTTTGTGAGTGTCACAGATATGCTTCTTTACGTATAGACTTGTAATAAGCAATGAAGAGGAGATATATTTTTTTCATTTTGTTCCCAGTTTGTAACTTCCAACTGGCTTACGTTTATTTTCCTTGAGGCTCATTGTACCAAAGCTTTTGTGGCAAGTCTTCTTCCATTTTCTTAATTAGATAAAAACGTCGGCTTTATCTTGTTTGTTTTTCTGTTACTTGTATCATTGTCTGTAACTTATAATTTCATTTGTTCTGTTTCTTATTTCCGCAGACTCAAAACGGTATTGCCACAGAATCGGAGAGAGAGAAGAAAGAGATACAGTTTTTTACATGGAGAATGTTTAACTCATTGAGGAGTACCACACACTGGAAGTTCCAACAATTGGACACACCTGCGCTTTCTTACTCCTGGACATACAATCATTTCTCAGATCTTGTGATGTTTTTGCTATTGCTAGAAAACTAATTCTCTTTCTGCTTACAGGTTTTATAAGAAATCGGTGTTTTTAAAAGGAGTATTCCGCCGCACTATGTTAATTTAAAAAAACAAAAAGAAGTCTACTATTTCTGAATTATAGCTGCAATGACAGGAGTTATGGTTTTTTTTTCTCTCCCTGAATGTTGGACAGAGACAATTGTAAGTTTGTCCCCTAACTTTTTATTAGATTTACACATAGACACCCAGCTCATTTTGAAAGATGTGGACGTAAACATATTAATCTCCCAAAATAATAATGTTTCATTTCTAATCTTTCTTGGCATACATATTTTTTTCAGCCGTACTAGACTGAACTTGTATGTGTGGAAGACTCGACTCCATTTTTTCACGCAATAGACACATTATGTCCCCTTTCTCCCATCAAACCCATTTATTGGTACACTTTTTTAAACTTGTCTTTTACATTTAGTTTTTATCTTTTGTGACACACTATACATTAGCTTTTGTCATTTTTTGAAAGTCTCTTGGGTGTAAACATTGACGTCGAGTGTGTTGGGGGATTTGGTGAATTCTTTATATCTCATACACTGGATTGCGACATTCCCATCGTAGCTGGTAGATAGAGAAAGATGGAAGAAGGGAGTCCATCAAAAGCAGCTCTATAAAACAAAAATCCAATGGCGATTCATCATGAGAAAGGAAAGAAGAACATCAACAGATTTAGAAGCCAGGAGAAAACACGGTCACTCAGTGGACCACTGTAAATACTACCTCGGATAGTTATAATAGACACCGGGAAAGGTGAGGCAAATCAAAGAAGAGTTGGATCACCAGACTCGATGATAGAGCAGCAGATGGAAAAGACTTTTTTTCAGGCCATAATATTAGAGGATTGTGATCCTCAGAATAGAGATGGGGTTGGTAAGGAAAAACAAAGATGGCTGTAATACCGCAAGGTCTTCCAGCACCTATGTCCCAGTACTTGACATTATGGATTGACTATCTCCACATCTCGGACCGGCAGGGACAAGATAACTATATTGTTTTTCGACTCATGGACAGTCGGCACTAACGCAAACTGAAGATTAAACACATGCACAAGCTAACGGATTGTCTGCTTCTACCAGCTGTGCACAGTGTTTGGATTTAATACGAACAAAAAAATGATGAGCATTGTTCTACAGGACTGTCCTCTTTCAAGTCCAGTTTAAGAAAAGTTATATACTCGAGGGCCCAATGGGTGCTCTAACACATCAAATACTCAAACGCTATATGGAGTTTGAATGTGGAACTTTCAAAAAAAACTAGTCGAATTGTCCATTCATGCAGAAATCTCGTCGTGACGAGGTGTAATTGTTACTGTAATCATCAAAGGATTGCTCCGGATCGCTAAGAGGAAGAGAAGAAGAAGAGAAAGTACGATATGGATGCGCATAGCTCACATGGGCAAAATGACTACAAACCCACAGACAAAAGTAGCCGAATTGGATTCCCCAACATCCGTCAGTAGTATTTAAAGCATGTACCGGTATCTCATGGAGGAATGTACAGGTAATGTAATCTATTTACTAATAGTTAGAATCTCTATGAACGAAGAAGACGCAACAATGAGTCAACACTTCACGCAACCAGATGAATTTACTTACAAGGGCCTAAAAATCGCCACCATCCCCCCTGCAGACGCCAAGTAGAACAATTCCCAAACTAGAGGCAGATGGTTTTTGGTCATGTCTTCAGTATGGGAGAAGATCGGACTTACCTCATGAACAAACTTGGGGAGAAACAAAAGGAGCCAGACCTCCAGGACGGACCCAGATGTCCTGCTGGGAGAGACAAAATTATGGGACTAATCTTTGAAGGACCAAGGATGAAATGGAAACCAGGCCAGGAGGAAAGACAGCGAGGAGTAGGATCAGTCTGGGCTGCTGCGATTCATGCTATGTCCAATAAGTGCTGGTGTTTAGAACGATCTCCTCACTGGTAGAAGGGGGACAAACTAAGTAAGGTAAGTACCTCAGACTGTTTGTATGATGTTTTAAACCATTCAATTTTCTCAATACAAAGACCATTCTCTCTTTATTCTCCACATCAAACCAGTGTTTTACACATGGTTATCACCTTTTTTACCTAGTATTTTTTGATATGAGTGTTTGTGAGATCTTATTGGTAGACACCGCCTACATTCATTCTTGTCCCAGTAGTCTATTTGAGAGTCCTTTGAGGTGATAGAAACTTGCAGGCGTTCAAGGGTGTGTTTGCGTGGTTGGGTTGTGATATTCTTTATATCATATACGACTGTGGATGGAAAAAGCTGGAGAAGAATGAGGGAGTGGTCAATGTGTCTCAAGCAGCTCCTAAATAACAAAATATCCATGGCGATCATCAATGGAGAAGATAAAAAGAAAGATGCATCAGGATTTCATAGTCGAGTGGTGCAGAAGAACGAGTCGACATCTCAGCGTGACTCAAATGTAAATAATCCTCAGCGTGAGGCTCATTAGATCTAGGACGCTATAAGACCAGGGGAGGCATCTAACTGATAGAGTATGGCAACTCACTAAGCAAAAGAAAGCAGGCAGCAGCAGGGGCTGGGAGACGCTCATTTTTTTCACTGGGTCATAATATGGAATGGATGTCTTTTTCAGCAAAGAGAGAGAGGTGTGCCCGAGAGATGGATTGGTAAGAAAAACGAAGATGGCTGTTATACCGCGTTCCTCATCGTACTTGGTCCCAGCTCGCTCAGTCTTGGATATATTGGACGGTTGTCGAGTCGGAATGGGCGTGAAATGACCTACAGACGCACACCCGACAGAAATAAAGCCAGATCCACAACCTGTATCAAATGTAGGATTATCTGATGCTGGAACTGAGGTGGTTGTTGATACGTCGTAACTAAAGAGCGAGACACAGCACATGGTCAAACTCCACGCAACAATGACGTGCAATACCATCGAGCGGCGTCCCTATAAATCTACTCCATCTCCCCCTGGCAGCAGCCACAAGTAGAAAAAAACAGATCCCCCAATCTAAGCCATGGTTTTGGCCCAGATGTCCTTAACAGAATGGGAGAAGGTAGTAAAGATCGAATTGTACCATCGATCTCAAACTTTGGGGAATCTAAAAAGAGCCAGGGATCCAGAACCTCTCTGGGATGGACTACCCATTTGCCATGATGCTCTGAACTATGGGGTAAAGGACTCGACAAAACTATTAGATAATCCTTTGAAGTGTACCAGGGGACTTACGAATGGAACCACTGGCCAGGAGGAAAAAAAGACACGCCGATACGGAGTAGTTCTAGTATATCTCTCTCTTTCTCTCTCTATCCATAACCTGTAGCACACCTTCATCGCGTAGAAGGGGGAACGACTCTAGAGGGATGTAAGGAGTAAGTTCCCAGACTGTATTGTACAGTGTGAACCCACTTACAATTTTCATCATAGACCATTCTTCTCTTTCTTCCCAATCAAGAACCCCATTTTCTTGATATGACACGTTTTTACCTGTTTTACATGCAGTTATCTTTGTGGCTAACCACCCTACATTCTATCACTTCTTGTTGTTCAATTTTGAAGTCTTGGGTGTAAAGCCTTGACTCAGGTGTTTGTGAAGTTGTGTTGGTGAATATTTTTATACAGAAGCATTCTTCTTTCTCAAACTGGCTGACTTGCTTTCTTTGAAAATATATCATAAGTCAGCGATACATATGAGTAGATAGGGAAGAAGAACGATATACACTTCTTTGTTATTATCATTTTCTGCCATTTGCGCAAAGTGTACGTTAGGCTGCTCTCCGCCTCTTTTGTTTATTGTTTTTGAAATTTACCATTGGTGTAAATCTTGCTTCTCTTCATCCTCGTTTCACCTTCAGACTTTCCTCCACATTATATTGACTCTAATAAAGGCATATGCTAGTCTAACCCAAGGTTTCCCGCGACATCTCCAAAAAATTCGAGGAAACTTGAGGTGAGAGACTGTGCGCGGTTAAAGACGTGGGAGTACAATGGAGTATGATGGGTTTTTAAAAATAAGAAACGAAAATAAGGTGCATTTCAGTCCCCTTACGAGGACAAAAAGACTAAAAAAGTTGAGTACGATACTGTTAACGGGCACACAAGGCTAGCTCTCGTCAGTGAAAAGAAAGTGCAGAAGTAGAAGTTTGAGGCTAGATTTTTATGTTAAAGCGAAGTACGTGTAGAACTTTACATAGAAAATATAAAATATGGATAAAAAAAATTAAACAACTAAAACCTAGGTACTTTTCCTCCTGGAACGGCGCAAGCAATTGTGCTCGAAAAGGACAATCTTTGAAGGACCGAGGGACTAGAATGGAAACCAGGCCCAGGAGGAAGACAAGCATGATTGGATAGTCTGGTGCTACTCTACTTATCCAAAACTCCTGTGCTAGCACCTCATTGGTACGAAGTGGGAAAGACTACACGTGTTAAAAGTAACAGTTATCCTGGGACTGAATTTGTCATGTTTCCCAAACATGTTGATTGTTTCGTTGTGATGACTGAACAGTTGGGTTGATGGCTTGCTAATTTGATAACTACATATCTGTGACGATTCACTTACATGGTAGGGCTTAGTGCTTTTGGGCAATCAATACTTCGCGCATGGAGGTGAGGATGTATCTGAGATCCGAGTCATCAGGGAGCTGGCGTTATCACCCGAGACAGGTGATCGCAGAGATGTCTCGTTGCAGTCCAATCTATCTGACGTATTTTGGTATAACACTTGATGCGTATGTCTCAATACTGGTGATTGTGATAGCCCTTGTATGCGTAGACCGAAAAATTATACATGTGACAACTGTGATTCTTATCCCTGGATACGTTTGGCAATTGACTTACAGAGCAATGCATTTGTTTCAAATGGCCCGGGCTGATTCTCTTTCCCATTTTTGCGACTTTGAATGTAGCACTTTATAATAGATATTGTTGACGTCGCGTAAGTTGTTCTCTGCTGTTAGTACACTGATCAGTCTTTGTTTTGATTGTACTTGGACACCTTACACTCTTGTTTTCACCTAGCAAGTTTCTTGTCACGCTGGTATCGTTTCTGCGATAGGTAGGCATAAGTCTCGTTGCAATCCATGTGTGACACAGCATCTGTTGGCGACTAGCCATGTTCTATCTTCTAGGGGATTGATTATTCGAGTGATCTTTCAATCCCTGTAGTCTTGCAATTGGCTCATTCAGCGCTGATATTACTCGAGAGGGCTCTTCTGTAAAGGCGATTACTTTCTGTTTTATTCTTGCCCTTGATTGCTTTTCAATTCAATAAGCCATGTTTCTTCTGCTGCCTGTTTCTGGGCGTTTTACTTTCACGCAACTGAGCGTTATTAGCAGGTCTATTTTGCCTCCGTGGCGCAATTGCCTCTGCACACTAGAGAGTGGTTTCACTAAGTTTTTTAATCTTAGATGGCGGGGATCATGCCGCTCGGCCATGCACCTTCTCAATCTCATATTTTCAGCATTTGACATTTGTCTTGTCTACGCCATGAACAATCATAACAGTATATGGCGATGCAATGGTATGTCTCCAACAGCTTTTTTGCTGGGAAACACACTTTATCGTGCGCTCTGATAACAGTAATACGTTGTGGGTTGCTATTACACTGTTCCTTTGTTGTGTTTCGATGTTCTTTTTTGAAATGGACGACGTGTTTGCCTTACTATTCCAATGCTCTGGTAATGGTGTTATGAGAGGTGGTAGTGCTCATCTGTAGGTTAGTCTGACACTTATTACTGGTTTAATTAGGGGGGAAGTCTCAACAGATGTTGAATTGCGTCATTAATTGGCTGGACTGCCCATGGTAAATTTCCAGTGTTATGTGTTGCGGGTCGCACTGGTGACTTGTCATCGAAGCATCATTTTTGGTGATGCCTAGATGGCAGGGAGGATAGTGATTCGCTTGCATAGCTAGGCGGGGTTGTCGCACGGAAGGTCTTGGGTTTGAGTCCTGGGTAAGCCACTCACATCTGTTGTTTTTCTGTTGTCTAGTTTTCTACTTCTTTATTTCTTACAAGTGCCTGAAAACATACCTTTATGTTTTTCTAATATTTATTTACTGTATGTGTGATGGGCTTTTTACAGATGATTAAATATAGTGTCACTCATAAAAGATTGTGTTATTATCACACTCTGTCATGAGCAAATGATCTATAATGTTACATTGGCTTGACTTTGATCCACTGTCACTGAGCGTCAGCTCGTGGTGAATAATGTTACATTCAAAGGCTACGACAGTGTCCGACTTGTTTTTTGAAGGTGCTGTTACATCATCACCCTTATTGGTTCAATTTTGTCCTTCTTACGGACCATGAAGTCACCACGTCTGCCGATTCCTTTTCAGGAAGCCTGAACTCAAACATTCTGGTGTTTGTATAGTGGTGGTTTCTGTAGCAATTTTTTGTACATAGTTAGGTTACCACCACCCCCTCCCTTTTCCATGCACAACCTCAAATCAATAGCCTTTTGCAGCATTCTTGAGGGAGCCACCAGGAGGGGCAGTGGCCTAATGTATGTAACACCCAGGAATGCATGAAGAGGAGACATTTCAAAATGTCTAAGTGTACCCTATGATAGAAATAAAGAGACAGTGGAAAAAGCAATGTGATTTGTCTGAGGGTATATAACAACCCAAAGAGATTCATGGTCATTGGCTGTGATTAATGGTTTGCATCAAATATCATGAAATTGTGTTGTTAAACATATATTCTTGTTGGAATTTCATGTTTGAATATATTAGTTTTACTGCAATTGAAATGTTAAACTTAATACTGTATTTAAAAAAAAAATTATAGACAAATGAGGAGTACCCCATACCGCAAACTTAAAATGGTTTTTTGCAGTATGTGAACAGAACTCGTGCCACCCCATGTTGCAATGAGTAACCATCCCAGAACTAAAAATGTATCCTGATTCTGTAGACTGGAGAACTAAAGGCTATGTCACTGCTATAAAAGAACCAGGTAATTTAACTGAAACGTTAAAAAAGTCCACATTAAATTTGTTAGCAATTTAATGGCATTGTTGTGCATTCAGATGTACATTTTAAATGCCCCTTTTGGCATTTTCTTTAGAAAAAGAAAAAATATTATAATTTAATTTACATATTTAGTGTATGTAGTGTGAACCTCGGAAACAGTTGGAAACTTGTCCGTAGTTTTCTGGGAAGCACACATGAATTAGGGGTGCTTGTAATGAGTAATTTCACCAGCTCAATTTTTTATACTCAGCTAAACTACTCAGCACATTTTTCTTTTGAGAAATAAAAACTACATCAATTCAAAACTTTTTGAATAGGGTTAATATTTTAAGTAGTAATATAGGTTTATTGAGTTCATGTTGATATTGTGTACAACATATACATCATTTGAATTCTGTGTATTACAATGTGTTTATGATGATTCGCTTTATCTAAAATATCTGGCATTGTGTCTGCACTCCCTAGAGAAAGGCAGGGTCGTGCACCCCTAGTTATAAGAGTACACTCGTTAGAACTCATGAAGTGTTTACACCAGCTTGGTTTACAGATTGTGAACAATTAATTGATAGTTATTGTATCATGTTCTACTTCTTATGTGTTTCTTCACCTTTCAACTCCATCTCCAAAGGACGCTATAGGACCTTTTCAACAACTACTTATGCCAAGTCTTCCTGTCCCATGCCAGGTTACTTCATGTCTTCTACCGTTCCATGTTGTAGTCTGTCATTGGCTTTAGAAGAATTTTTTTTCCGCTCCTTTCATCTGCCATAAAAACGGGTTTGAGGGGGTTTTTTACCATTTCTTTCTGCATACACAGTTGACATTTCAAAAAAAATCTGGTCAACCTCCGGACCCTGGAGGAGTGCCGGATTGTTGTTTGGAAAATGCCTGATTCCTGATTTTTTTTGGTTATATATGCTGTATATATTTAACAGAAAATGACTACCTGTAACAGTCTCCTTTAAAGAAAGAAAATTAAATGTTTATACGTTCATACACCACTTCTTTTTATTTGCTGAATCCATAAAGGGCTATACAGCAGCAGCAAATAAATGATAAAAATGAGAAAGTGGAATGAGCAGGAATGCCTGTTGTAACACGTTGCAAGCAAGAACCCAAAGCTCTGCATCAAAACATAAACTGCTCCCAGAAAAACAGTGGCGCGCCAACGAGGTAAATTCAAAAAAATGCGCTCCGAAAAAATCCATTCCGGAAAACTGAAGGAACCGATTAGATTATATCCGATGGCCTGGATTTTTTTAATGTCAATTCTGTACCTTCATTTTCCATTAAGGTGTGTTGCTGTATAGCCTGATTTATTTGGGTCACTTGCTGCCTTTATCCATTTGAGTCTTAAAAAATAATGTCCTAATTTACAATTGTTCCCAGGGTTTTAATTATATTTTTTTTCTCTGAATTTTTCAGCAACATTGTGGAATATCTTGCACTTTGGGCATTCAGTACTGTAAGTAATTTTTTTAAATATCCTTTTATTATTTTTTTGTTTCTTTTGATCTGGGCAGTATAGGTATTAGTTTTTTAAAATGTTTTATTCTTAACGCATTAACATTAGTTTCATTATATGCTGTCACCTCTACACCTCACGGTAGAAGGTGAACGACTAATTAAGTAAGTAATGCTGTCAGGGAACCGTAGTTTCCACTACAGTATGAGACAAGGTAAAAGTATACTTGCCACCATCAGGCAAGTCTAAGACGACACAGAGGTGTTTCATGAGGCTGTGCAACCTCATCATATAAATTCTTTTGTAGTTATCAAGGCTATCACTGTCTGTTATCTCGAGAATATCGGACATGTGAAAGTGTTTTTTGTACAAAGAAAGACTACACCTGGCGTGACAATTTGTTTGGCTCCTGTCTTTCTTCTCGTCCCCATAGGGAGGCCACAGGTCGTATTCTACAAGACGACACATCTGGAGGTTGTTCATCGAGGTCATAGAGGGGCTACAACCTTCATCATATAAAACAAATTCTCTTCCATACAGCAAAATCCATTTAACATTACAACAAGAGCTGTGCTGAATGTTTGGGGTACAAGCAAAAAAACCTTCGACCGCAATATCATAGTAGCAACAAGCAATCCATGCCCTCCAATTATAAAAGGTTTCTAACAGGAAGCTTAAACACATTATTGTTGAATATGCACTGTGCTCTACAGGATAAAAAATACCTTGCCGAACCTTTTTTAAATTGGCTAGGAAATGTACTTTACTGATCTCTCAGTACTTATACTGGTCTTTTTATTAATTAGGCATGAACAACCCATTTTTCAGGACTGGTTCAATTGAAGGACACACTGGTTCTATTAAGCTCATTCAGGCTGATCTATGCGGTTCACTCCTTGTTCTGTAGTTACTCACCATTGATACTGTACACATTGCTCACAGCTAGATAGTTGGACTTCTGCTGTTGATCGGCTTATCACTATCCGTGACCTGGGGTGCATCCACTGTAGGCTGCAGCTTACTAATGGACAATGCTATTTTGACTATGTCATTGCTATTGTTAAGATTTGTTATTTGGAAGAGTTTTCGGCTTGAAGAGATAGCTACCCATAGTCCCCACCATAACGACATCGCTGAGGTATTGAAGTCCATGTCTATATTTACTATGTATATGTTCAGAATTAGAATCTGTTATTGTGAAATTAGGTTGTGTTATGCAGACTAATGTTGTGATGTTTAATAGCACGTAACGTATGTCCGGCGTTGATGTAACGAAATAATTCATGTATAAAAAAGGAGTAGACACCAACTCAAAGGAGGGACAATAAAGCACATTTTTCTGCCAGACATTATATATTTGCTATTAACGGGCAGGCTATGGTCGATCTCTTTTTATCCTAAATCATGTCTCATGGAAATATGCTTGTAGAAAGTACCACCACAGAAGTTGCCACTAAGGAATGTTCTGCCAAATACTTGGCATCAGGCAGCTTTTGTGTGTATTTTTTTTTTTCTGAAATTTTGGAAGAGATAGGAATCTGTGGGGGGGGCTCTTGCGTTTTCTTCATATAACATCTTTGGAAGAGGACGGGGTGGGTGGGGGTGGGGGCGGGGGCGGGTGGTGATGGGTGGGGGTGGGGTGTGGTGGGGGGGGATAGGGGGCGGGGGGGGGAGTAGTTCTGGTCTACTTTCTTGCAGGAGCTTTGAGCAGCAAGCGTTCACATTACATCTTTGCAGTGGCGGTTTCTTCTGTCTCGCAATCGAATTTGTTTGCATGATGAGTGTTAATACCTGCCACGAGACATGCATGTCATGAGAGAGTTGCTCAGTAGTCACCCATATTTTTTATCTATCTGATAAGACAATATCCCTGGTGAACACAATGGAAATAAGAAAAGAACAAGATTCCATTCATGTTTTTTGTGTGGGACGGGGTTTTGACTCAAGTCTGTCTTGTGTTTTGCTTGTATGAGAACTCAAACTGGTTCTTAATGTGCAATATATTTTGCTACTTTCTTAGGGGATGAAAATGACATGAACACGTGTCGCTAATTGCATGGATAAGGGCAGCGTAGTAGCCACCAATCAGCTCTTGCTCAGATGTCGTTTTCCAACATAAAGAAAGCTGAACAAGCACTGAAAAATCGCCGACAGTTGGTAATATTGGGGTGGCCCCATCTCAATAGCCCATTGACATGCCATAGTTAGTTCCATGTTCCAGAGCCATCTCTTACAGTGGAGAGGTACTCAGCAGGAAATTAAGTGCTACTTAAAATATATACAATCTCTCCTTGCCGTATGCAGTGAGTAGCTGCTGCTGGTCGCTCGCATTCAACTATCGGTAGGGTTTCTTTACCTCCTGGCTTATCCACAGATCTGGTCCACATGGATCCTTGGGGCACTCTGGTCCATAACGCCCCCTGAATGGATTTCTACATCCATGAATGGAGGAGGCTGTGTACATAACGTGAAATTTTAAAAATGACAGTTTCTTCTTATTGTTTTTTTTTTGTGTCAGTAAACAGAAATTTCAATGAGAAACTGGTCCATAATTCTTCACGTGGACAATCAGAGGCGTCCCATGCCACAGACAAGTTTTAAAGTAAAACCCTTAAATACTGAGAGGGATTACACTACAGCTACATCAAACACTTCCAGCTAATTTTAATTTACATCACACTATTCATTTAATCTATTTTAATATAATTGACTTTTAAAACCACAAAAATAAGAACCTCATGTGTTTAGTATTATGAATGAAATTTTAAATTAATTGCTTGCCTGATTACTATATTGAGTTATAGTTCTTCTTCTTCAAAATACCATGTACCATGTGCTGTTGGCATAGGTGATCTATCAACGCCACAACTGTCGTCTCCCCAGTACTGATTTTATCAATTCTAGTTGTTGACTTTTTAACCTGCCATGATTGTCATCAGACATCTTTTCTTTCTTTGTTGTCATGATGATTTATTCTTACCACTCATTATTCTTACTGACCATATCATTAAATGCCTGAAAGAATAGTGGATTGCTTCCTTCTCTGATGTCAGTAAGTAATAAGCCTATCTTTTGTGTTATGCATTGGTCACCTCTTTTGAGACACATTGCCATATTACTCATTTTATCTCGTCCATGGAGTAGTATTATTTATTCCATTCTTTTTAAGCAACCAAACCATACACACATCTCTGTGGCCTGTAAAACAACTAAGTAGGAAAAGCGCCATTGATTTTAAAAATAAAAACACCAATACTGGAAAATTAAATTGTCTAGTTAAAATAATTCAACCATAAATGTTGGCACTTTTTCTAGACCTGCTCCATGTCATTAGCCATTTTTTAGCTACACATGGTAGTCCACATAGTTGTCCAGTTTTATGTTAAGTACTCTTCCAGAGTAGTGGAAAATCTGGAAAATGCTACAATTTCAATTGAATAACCTAAATGTCCAACAAAATATCACTGAAAGAAAACAACCATGTTAATGGATCTTTCACGCATAGGTCCAAAATGTTTTACAGTGACTCAATGCAGGGACAACAAAAAGGAATGATCAACTTATTTTCGATAAAAAAAGGAATAATAAACTTAATTTTCACCTATGTGTGTTGAGGTGTTTGCCAGCCTCATATATAACCCAAAATAGTTTATTTCTTTAATTTTTGGATGAGTATGAGCGTACTGAAACAGTTCCTATTGTATGTCTACAATCAATCAATTACTCTTTAGCTCCCCAAGGAGCATAGTCGATCCCTTCACCAGCACAAATACATTGCCAAAATGTCCAAAACCTGTTCAAGTGTGTAAATCATACCATACTAGCTCAGCTCAAGGTCGTTTTCAATGTTACTCCTAATTTTTCATTTCAGACTCCTAGCTCTCCTTCTCTATGTATATTTAGTTACCTGCCTCTACTTCTCTTCTGGCACCTGGATACAATTACAAAAGCAAGAACCAGTCCTGGTTGTAGGCTTGATCAAGACACGGTTTTCTTTACCTCAAGACACTTGTCTACCAAATCCATCGCCAGAGCGTACATTATAGTCCCTTATGTTCTACTGGTTGTTCTGTTGTTAATAGTTTCCTATGTTGGGTGACCTTGTCATGGCCATTCTACTACAATCCTATACTGTTCAAACGCAGCGTATTCCATTTATGAAAGTGTCTTGTAATGTCTTATTACATGTCTAAAGAACCCACATGTAAACTGACAATATTTGTCCAATCTTCAGGTGTGTTTGACATAACCCTGAACTTGCCTAGCGAAACACATACAGCTTTGATACACATAGGTGTGGCTGGCAGTGCGTGGAATATGGTAGCAGCGCAAAGGTGGAGGTCAGGAATGGTCTACAGCTGGAGTTATGATGAAGGATCATAAGCGTAGAGACTTAATAGGAATTGATGTTAATTGAGATCACCTAGGTTTACGAATGGCACATGCTCCTCATGTGTGAGAATTGCGCTCAAAATAGGAAAAGTCTAGAATTAAATTATGCTTTATTATTTTGTACCATTTCTAAATGCTTTCGATGTAAAGGCACGGGGGCTTGTTTTGCTGAGCGAGCACTAGCTTTTAAGTTTTATATTTCCTCTTTTTCCTCGAACTCTCCGACGCTGCGCTAAACTTGTATAGCCCACTTGATCGAAGAGGTCACGTAACGTTGGTCAGCCTTTCCTAATGGGAAAAACAATGTGGCGGATGTTTACTTTTGATAGGGATCTAGATTGAATTCACTCTTTAGGCTACTTTTTATTATATATAACAATACCGTCTGTGCTTTTCAATTTTGCCGTTAAAAGCATAGTACTTAGAAAATGTTAGAGAGTTATAATTTTGAGAACTCTAAGAACCAAACATTTTTATCTCAAATTAGAACCAGATGTTAATTAATAGTACTGGGAAATACAGAGTGATAAAGAATTTTTTCACGCGTGTTCTTTTTTATATTTTAGCTGGATGGGTTTGATCTTTATAATTGTGACACAATTTTTCTACCTCTCTCAATTCGCGAGGTACGCATTTAAACAAGATGCATCTCTAACTCTCAAATTATCAGTAATCATACAAAAGTTAGAAGATAATCTCGTGCAGAGTAAAAGAAAGGATAAATCAAATAGTTTATGTTCTTGAAGTTTGTCATAGCGTTCTAAAACATTAAATCTATTTGAAAGTGTTTAAAATTTGACTCAAGTCTCCCGCACATTATAATTAACCGTCTAAAAATAACACACCCAAATTGTGCACCCAAGAACTACATGAGGAGCATAAACAATTACTGTAAAATTCATTCAATCTACTTTACATGAGTTCTGATCAAGTATATCTATGCGCAACAATGTACTCTTATTTGTACTCCATGTTCCCTTACTAGTAATGTTAGCCTGTCTTATTATGATTATGTACCTTCCTACAGGGGAGAATAGCCCCGCGTTTTCGTAATACATTAGATCGTGACAATATAAGTCTCTAATCGATGCTGAGCATGTTAGGTTCAACTGTGCACATTCTTCTGACTACTAATTCAGGTTTACTGTGTGGATATATTTTGTTTGTGTACTTTTCTACAAATTTGCATTTCCTTTTCAGTCAGTGAGTTGAAATGTGTTCTTGGGCAATTAAAAGCTATGTTACAGTTTTATCTTTGTTAGTCTGTAACTTTTTTTCAAGTGTGTCTTGTGTAATGATTGCTCTCTGTCAGAGTATTCCTTGATTTCCATAAAAACATTTTTTGTGTGAAGATTAATTGTCTGTCTGGCACAGTGATTCACACACAATAAAATGCTACTATGCTATTATAACGCCTGGTTGTCATGATTTTTGTGTTTGGCTAGTACCTTCGTCCATGTCGTGTGAGCAAAACCTGGACCAGTAACCTAGTACACAGATCCCAGTCCTGAGATACTGAAGTTTTGGTTTCAGCCGCATCTTGGTGGCTCATTTTCGAAGTACTAACTTTTAAACATGTACTGCTGATCCATCCTCCTTACCTTTCCACTACACAAGCAGTTCCACGATACCCCTCAACCTGATGAACAGATTTTTCAATTTTTAGCGTCCTAAATTATTCTGGCCTATTTTCCAGTCTCTACTACTAATCCTACTTTCAAGAAGTTCATTGAAACAGTTACTATATTCTTGCTTCTTCACTTCTTTGCCGATTCCTTTAGCCATCAACCGGCAAAGCCAGTATGTGGCCAGTACACGCCTGAGTGGCGGCGTCTCTAGGGCAACAAACAAATATGATCGATCTATCGCTGTTTCACCACCACGCCTAGTGGCGTTAATACTAATACTTTTGTGGATAACAAAAACAGACCAAAAATACTCATCTATCCGTTGTTTCCGTAATCAGAATTTGATTTGACGCAAAGCAGGGTACGATCAGCCCTCACTGCATGCCGAAAGTTTGTTACCGGGGATGGGGTAAACAGGCCACTCAATGTCCCACATATCCCTTCCTTAGTCGCTTTTTACACACATGCGTCGGTAGGGTGCGGTCTACAAGTGTTTTACCTATGTCTTTTTGCTTCCCCTTTCGAGGCCCCGCACGCGGTACTATCACAGCATCGGGGAGTGAAAATAGTACTAATGTTAGATGTCATCTTATTCTGCGCGCGAAGTTGTGAATGTCTGAGCAAATATCACTTTCGAGCGTCTCATTTCATCCAGATCTAGTACTCTGTTCTAGAACGTTCTGAGGAGTATAGTGTTCTCTACAAAATGCAATGCACTCAATAAAATATGAAAGATAGGGTGAACGGGGGGGGGGGGGGGTACGGGGAGGTGGAGCTAAGACATTTCATTGGCTCAATTCTCATTCTACTCAAGAATTGGTGTTTCGTGGGTAACACACAATTATGGTAATTAGTAGCCTACGTTGCCTTTTTATTCCCTTTCCCATATTTACATATATCTATTGTAATCTCTTATCCAAACATGGCCAAACTCTCTTGGTTTTGCAAGTTGTATGGCTCTCTGGCAATGATCTTTAGATGAAAAATGTTTGGTTTAAAGTCTGGAGAGTCCAAAGCGTGATTATACCCATGTCTGTGGTGTCTCCAGCCAAATAACAAGCGATAATTAACTCCACCGGAATAAAGAACAATACAACAACTATTCGTTTACCATCCCACTCATAAATTATTTTAGTGACCCTCTATCATGAGCTTATAATGAGCATTCAATAAATATGTTGTAACTAATACAATCGATATGTATCTCTGTTACTCTACGCCATTGATAAAAAAGATAGTGGTATTAGATTTTAGAGGAATCTCTTGGTTTCTCTAAATTACTACATACCTTGCCAACATGTAACTTTGAATGAATAGAATCATATACAAACAGTTAACTTAGAGAAGTTTCTTTGGCAGCCGTAGTTGTGCACATGGATTGATTGTCTAACCCAAAGAACTACCAATTGGAAACAGTCCGAGATATTCTTCCACAGACGATTAAAAAGAAAAAGAATTCATAATTATTAAATATAGCAAGAGATTAACAAGACTTGGAAAGATAGAATCTAAAATTATGTCGGAAGTAAATCTATCTATAACGCATTTACATGTTTTCTGACTACTTATATACACGTAGCTAAAATATCATTATTACAATGAATGAAAAATGCAAAAATAACAGAGTGGTGTTTTACAGAAAAAGTGTATATTGTGTTTTTGACTACGCTTTATTTAAGATTTCTGTTGAGGTATCAGGAATGCGTTTACAGGGATCTTTTAAATGCTATAAAATCTGGTGACAATATGCCTTGTTCTTGGTAAACTAGCCCACCACTCGACAAAACTGACTACCCACACCACATGTATCAAGATATGAAAAAACCAAAAAAGAAAGGATTGTCATGTGGAAAATTAATCTTTAGCCTTCTCCTCTTTCGAGTGAAGTCTTTATAATCTATAAAACTCAAAACCTGAATGGGACGCCGATTTTTTTAAGTTAGTTAAAATTGAATAAAATTGATTACCTTATTTGTTTGTGAATTTCCTTAAAGATGATTGACGCTGTTTTTAGAGCGCGCAAGTCCATGTAAACATACCGTCCAAAAACTATTTTCAAAAGAAATGAATATGCAATCAAAAAAGATGCAACACAGATACAACAGAAAGTTATAGTACACAAGAAAGAATTTTTAGTTGCTGAGTTAAGTCCAAGAACGAGTGTGTAATGATTTTTATAATTTTAACTGTATTTTTTACTCACACATCAGCTTTTTGTTTGATCTCCCCCACCAAAATAACTTAGTATTTTCACGGTCGCACGACACAAATTTTATACCCTGGTACTCACAGAGATGGCCGTGAGTCTACCGAAATCTAAAAAATGAGCGCTATCATTCCTGGTAATAGGGCACAAACAGCCGTGTATGGCAGTTTAGATGTTGTTTTAGGTTCACAATATTTTTAACCCACTGAAGGTTGGATGGCTTAGATCCAAACGTTGTGCGTAGTGATTGTGTGTTCTAGTATTAGTGTTGACGTTTTTATCTCATCGGTACGCCTTGTATAATAATTGAAACATATTAAAAGCTAGCATTCAGCGGTTAGTCCCTTCTTTTGCTTCCTTAAGATTTTCTATATCTTTCACTTCATCATTATTCATTATATCTCCAGTTCTTTTAATCTAGACATCATTTCTACATTTCTGCTGTCTAGATGTGCCATAAAAAAAAAGGTTTTTTCACATTGTTTGTTTAAGTGTTTATGAACCATTCCAGATGCCAATTTTGGAGTATTTTTTGTAGAAGAAAATCTCATGTCAACAAACAAAAACAGGCTCACCTTTTGGGCTTTCTCTGTTTTTGCATTATGGTGGCACTCACTCCAGATCCGAAAAAAAAAAAAAGTGTACCCCCCCCTCATTATCATGGGATGTGCTGAATTTTAATATAAGTTTTCCTTATTTTGATTTGTCCACAATTGTTTTACTTGAAGTTTTTTGTAGTTTTTCTCCAGGATTGGGGTAGCTGGTTTCCCATCCCCCAAACCCATCCTTATGTTCACCTTTCTTTATGACAATTGACATATGGTAGACAGCCAGTGTTTTTTTACTAGTCTTTTGCTTTCCCCCTATTGGGCCTTGTATAACACACTATAATTAGCTTTTTCTCGTATTATTGTAGATGTGTTCTAAGGAGGGAAAACAAAACTATGTCCTGGCACTGAAATATGTTCGTAAGAAATTAGGCAAACCTCCACCACTTACATCATTGATTTTCTCACTCTGTCCCAGCTGGGTGAGAAATCTTGGTGAGACAATGGATAATATCTTGATGTCTACGTAACAAGAATAACCAATGTGGCAATTGCGCCTCCCTGGCCCATGGCATGTTCAGCACAATTGTGTATATGAAGTCCTCATTTGCTGTATCAAGGCTCCCCTACCACCATGAAAACCTGTGATTTCAGCTTCATGTTAAATTGTAATTTTCATATATTTTTATAAAAAACTTCAGCAGCACATTCATAAAGATATGAATAATATAAAAAAAAAGAAAAAAAAAGATAGCATGAAACAAAAACAGAATAAGGAGCTCAGTCTCTACAAAATTAAAAAAAATATATAAAAAAATGAAGACATCAGTGAACAACAGTAAGCTACTTCATTATTTGAACATGATTGTTACGAGGCTGTGTGGTGTAAGAGGAATTGTACATTACTGGCGTAGTGAATGCTAAAAGGCAGTGTAAAGAATAAAAATGTTTTGGCTTTGAAAACTAACGCATCACAGGCTTGTGTGATGTGACTTTGAATGTATACAGAAAGAGCGTAGTATTACTTGTATATCTGACCATCAACGCGCATATGATGTTAGCAATGGCTATGTAGTACCAGAAAAGGTTTTGCTTGTCTCCGGTATCTGAACATGTGGTTGTATGATTTTTGTGTTGTGTGATTGTGAAATGGATGACTCAAATATGTTCTGTCTGATAGTCGAATTTTGTACTGAAAGGATAAGCCCACAGAAGACGAATAATAAATGTTTAAACACTAAAAAAATAATACCTTTGATAAGTCTGAGTGTCACCACATGGGCAGATATATTTAAAAACTATTCTTCCATAATTCTTGATTGACAACTTATGATGAAAGGTAGACAGCCAACAAGAATGAGATGTTTGATGTTTTTAACACTAAGGTTACCCTAATCAAAATAAACCGGTATTGTGTTGAGATCATCCTATTTTATGTAGTGTGTTCATTTTCTGTTTCTGAAGTAGGACTAATGGCAAAAGTATGTGTATGTATACATATATCAGTAATTTTATTACTTTATTACTAACTGCGTGTATGCAACATTGGCTATTTGATCACATGCACATAACCTCTGTCGTCTCCACTCCGCCTTCGGTATAACCGGTCCACTGTGTATAGACACAAAGGTTACTGCTTTTGGGAGTAAAAGAATTAGGGACGCACATCACTATACTAGGTCCAGCCACTCCTATTTAGAGGTGTGACCAGTTCCCTTACTTTACTGCAACTTGTTCTTTCATCCTATGGAAGTAGTAAAAATTTCAGTTACCCATTTACAGCTGGGTTACTATGGTGCGTGACGCTACCAGTTCGGATTCCATGAACCGCGATGAGGCAATCCTGTAACCCCTACTGTCAATATGTAGCTCACAATTGTATTAGGGGCATTTTTCATTAATCTTGTTGTAGTTTGAAAGTGCAGCGATTTTAAGCTTTACTTTCACATCCAAAATCAGCTTCACTATGGTCACCTTGTGATAAAGAGTTGAAGCTTCTATCTCATATTTCAAGGTTATAAGCCTTCCTTGGTGAAAATGTAAACCAAAAATATACTTTAAATGGTCCTTAAAAAATTGCTGCTTTGGTTCTAAAGTTTTGGTACAAACACAGCGGCTCACTCCGCGCACGCGCTCTCGTCGTTTAACCTCTCGCTCTCGCGCTCCTTCGCGCGCGGCTCGTTATCTCATTGTCCTGAGATATGTCAGTACCACCAACTGCATTAAACTCGCCATCACCGTGCCTGTACCCCGCATGCACTCTAGAGATGAGAGAGTAGGTGTATGTATATGTAGAGAGAAGAGTACAGAGTAGTGGTATGTGAGTGTGTGTGTGTTCTAGCATTTCAAGAATGTCCTTCGAATTTCATTGTACTCGTTATGGTCCTATGGATACGATTGGGTCCTCTTAAGAGATGTTGTAGTGCCAGAGGGTCTCTGCTGAGGAGAGATTAAAAGAAAGAAATGGGAGACTATGGTGTATGGTCTCGTACCCCTCCCCCACGCCCCTCTAGACTCCCCCCCCTTCCTACACGATACACCCCGCCCGCAGTGCGTGGTGCTCTTAGAATAAGAGGGTAGATTATATTATGTATGTAAGTGCTCGCTGCTAATGGTGCTGGCAACCTCGCGCGCCTCAGATCGCAATTAGAAAAGATTTGCTACAGAATGCCTCACCCTGCAAGCAAACGTAGACGGCTTGCAAGCCACATGATGTCTTTGAGTTGTTCCTGTGCGCAATGGGGTAGGCGACTGATACGGGCAATCGAGTGGTTATGGATTCTTTAGAAGGGTGGTGAAAGAGGCTTGTATGGATGATGTTTCATGAGATGATCTCACGTCATGAGAATTTGGTCGTGTCATTTGGTGGTGGATAGTAGCAATATTTAAAGAGTCTTATTTTATATTGTAAAGGATTTATGAAATAACGATGTAGTGATAAACCATTCCAACTATGATAAAGTTCTTGTTACAGCATTTATGTATTTATACGACTTTTGTTCCCTCACTGCGAAAAGATCTGTTGAAAGTTGTTGTTTTTGGAGAGGAGCTCTGCGCTAGATGAAAGAGAATAATGATCATCGCCAGATTACTGCCATAAGGGGGAGTGCCGTGTTTCAGTAGATGACTAGCGGTTCCAAAGCTAGGAAACCCGAAGGCCAGTAAACAGTAAAAGTAGAGTTTTCAGGCATATCTTTGAGAAATAATAGCTGTAAGAAAACTAGACAACAGAAAAACAAACAGATGTGAGAGGAGCTTAACCGGCGGCATATTGAACCAGGAACACTTTCGTAAGGCAAACACTGACTTAGCTACGGATATGGATCAGTCATGATTATCGTGGTCCCTGTATGCCATCTACGGGCACCGCAGCTTATACTAGGTCCAGCTTTTTTTTTTACTTAGTGGGGGGGTGGGACCAACTTCCCCTTCTCTTCGCCGCATGTTGCCTTCCCTAGCTCTTGAGCATTTACAGCTGGATAGATCTTGAGCAAAGATGTTAGCAAGGTTTCGTATCCTGGAAAACCCCCTTGAGTAGTAATTTTCGCAGGAAAAGGTCCTGGTGGCTCTGGATTTGTCTTAGCCGTTCGGGGGACTGCTCAAGAGAAGATCTTATGAAGATAATGTATAACTTATAATTATGGATTAGTTCGCATGTGTCATGTTTGTGCTATTTTTTTTAATTTTCGTAGGTTTTTCAGTTCCGTAATGTTTAAAAAAAAATCCCAACCCGATTAATATTTTTCTTGCTTTAAAAAAAAAAAAAAAAAAAAGTCTTTTAAACACTTTAAGAGTCCTCTCCACGTCACTGATAGATTACCACTTATTCAGAATTGGAAATAAGACTATGTTTTTTCAAATGGTTATGTTATTTGTTTTTTATATAGAAATTAAAATGATTCTGATTCATGACTTTTATGATTATTAGAGAGATTTTTGTTGTAGCTCCCATGTTACAAGTCGTGTGATTGGAAAGGTTGATACGTTAGTGTGTGCTGGGATCTACTAATGGAGCTAGAGAGAGACCTTCTCATTCTTTGACTTTTGCTGGGGTTTTCATTAATGTGATTATGGTTCATATGTCCATATAATTGATGCGCTATCTCGCATGAAACGCTGTGGTTGCGGCTGGCTAAATTGTTTTAGTTGGTGTTTCTGCTACGCGCAAAGTTGTGTCTCAAGAAGGATGTTTCTCAGTTATTTCCATAGTTTAGTGGTGTATTGTTTGATCTTTTAAAATTTTTATTTATTTTTATTTTTTCTACCGTACGCCGCTATTAACTGTCGTGGCGAGAAATCTCTTAGTTTTTTTTATATTTTAGATGGTGGTATCGGTCTGTTAGTAATATACATACATGGAGGACTGCATGTTTTTGGACGAAAGAGGATTGTGTGTATCCTCTTATTTTTTTGTCCACTCGCGCTGTTTAGACTCTCAATTGGAGACAGGTGTTCTCTCCTAGACTTGGTCCGTTTTTTCGCATGGGTCAGATACTCGCCGGTTCTTGCTCGCAGAGTGGCATCCGCCATTAGAGCGTTGTGCGGATTTAGAGGTGTCATGGGGAGCAAGCCAGGTGCCCTGGTAATTGACGCGACACTTCCTTGTCTAAATGTGTTTCTGTCCCTAGGGCTCACGAAGTTAATCAGTGCTCGCCAAAATCATAGCTCTGGATGTGATGCGCCAGGGAAAACAGAGGGCCTCAGGTCCAATGAGGAATAGGATGGGCTAACTCTCAAGGTGTATTAAGATCTGGGATGATATGCAGGATTGAAACATGGTGGCCCACGCAATAATGTAACGGCGATGATTCAGACGGTCAAAGCGATCGCAGGGGAAAAAAAATGGATTGGAGGTGTACTTGAACCATCAAGGTAGTTAGAGAGAGGACAGATGGTGCTATTGACGCCTTGATCATTGATGAGTATTTTGACTCCCATTGAGAGGTATTCATGAGTAAGGGTAAATCAGCTTGGATGACTGGAACGCAGACAGAGCGCAGAGAGCTTGCGAGCTATACCGTAGGGTTTTATGAGCTAAGATAGGTGTAGACAGCCTAGGACGGCGAGCAAAGCAAAGACAGAGTAGAACATAGCAGGAATAATCGAAAAACAAAGGCCTGAGTATACAAAGTAAAACAGCCTTTTTTTTATCTAAAACTATCTGAAGTCCTCCTCAGTACGAGCACAAAATTTAGATTAATATCAGAGCTCCATGTGCTTCTACCTCCTATGGTTGTGGGAATGCTGGAGAGTTACGGAGAAGGAAAGATGTCGAAATTGTCCTCTTTTCACATAACATGCCTAAGAACAATATTATTCTGAATCTTTTGGATATGAGTATAATCTCCATGCACCAACCTAAGATCTGCTTCTCAGAGAACGCAATGAAGGAAATGCGCAGCAGCTCCGCATCATTTATGCTGGCAGACGCTGGAGGCGGGTTGGCCATGTCATCTCTCAGAATGAGGAGCCCGATGCTCTCGCCTCGCATCACGCAAAGAAACACGCGTGTATGAGGATCTCTAGTGTGTGATCCCAACTGAAGGAAAACGAAAGATGAGGCTGACTCACTCAAAATACAACTTTAATGGCGGAGGAGCTGTGGAGGCTGAGATTGTCATAATGGACTGAGTGTAGAGACACTAGAGTTTGGAGGCACTGTTTACGATGGGATGGACGACTATCTGACCGAGACAGAAAGTGGAGTATACTGCATAGTTGTGTTGTTTTTGCCCTTTCTAAGTGACTGCCACTCTAGGCGTTATGGCCACTGACTAGCTTAGACGGTCGAGCTCGAGTTGACTTGCAGGGGTCGCAATAGCTATGAAGGGTATAGAATGCGGATGCGTCCCGGTCTTAACGACATCAATGCTTTGTACAAAATGTCATCTCGCCGGGCGGTCTTGCGAGAAAGCGTCTGGTTTGTGGTTGGGTTGTCTCACTCCAGATTCTACTAGACTCAAAGTCGCAATGTGATGAAGAAGCCATTTACACCAGCGCGGCCTCCCGGTTTGTTGGAAATAGAACATATAGATAGAGGCAGAGAAGACGCGAGAGAATCGGGGTTTGTGTGAGTTTAGTGCACGACTCCGGCGGTGATTAGTGTTTACTGCAGTGGGGGGCTCCTTGCAAAGGTAGATAGAAGTTGCGCGGATGACGGTTATTTAGAGATACTTTGTGGGGTGTCACTTTTGTGTGTAGTAGAGCTGCGTTCAGTTGTGTTGGTGTTAGGTGTTTTGTGTGTCGCATGTGTATGATGTCTTTGAGTGTAAGCAGAGTGGCGAAGGTTTCATGAGAGTTTCCTCGCGAGGAATTGGCAGTAGCGGCGACTCAGTTGTTTTTTTTTTTGGGGTTCTGTGGTTTTTGTGATACAGTGATTATTGGTAGGCGCATGCTTGGATATTAGTGGGGATGTCGCTTATTGTTTCATGAGTGGAAAAGAGTGTAATTGTGTTCAGGGTGTATAGACGCAGATTGGCATGTGAGTTCTGGTCATTGTTAGTAGTGTAGGGCATTGAGTTGTAAGGGGGAGTGAGGTGTAGTTTGTAGTTGCTAGATGGTATTTATTAAGGGTTGCTGATGGTGCTATGTCGCGGCTGGTTGGTCTCTGGGAGGTTTTAATGAGAGGTAGGAGAGAATAGGTTTTGTTGTTGTTGGATTTGATGTATTTTGTGTGTTTTACACTTGGTTTGACTGCTAGGCGATATAGAAAGTTTCGCGAGACGGAAATGGTGGAGGAGAAGAGAGAATCACAAGCAGGGTTAGTTGGTGATTTCCTTAATGTGGGTCTCAGAGAGGACATGCTCGGGCAGCTTGTTGATTTATTATCGTGAGTATGTCCCTTTTGATTTGTGTCAATTGCTTTGGGTAGGGGAGGAGAGCATGGGGGTGTAGACTCGTGTGTTCAATCTGCCATTCAGGGCAGAAAGATAGCTCTCGCGCAAGATGTTGGGATTCGAGGAGGGAGTGTATTATTAGTTGGTGTGGATCACCTTCTATTGCAGATGGAGTGTGTTGTCGGGCTCATGGAGCCGCCTACGGAGGCTGGCTGAGGGTGTTCCATCTTGGTCGGGAGTCTCTTTGTATCTACACTCCTTCATTGAGTGGTCCTCCGCGCGCCAGGGGGGTCTGTTGCTGAGATTATTCCGGGAAGTCCGCGCGCTACGCAAAATTGTTGCCCCGTGGGTCTCGCGCAGAGTCGATAAAAATTCACGTCAGAGGGTGGCTCTCGTCAGGCGCGGGTGTTTGATACTCCGTGTATGCACGAAGGAAGCGGTAGCCGCTATGAGCTGTGTGGGTTAACCACTACGCTAGCGCGGCTCACCTACATGAATTGATTGTGAAAGTTTATTTTGAGTATATATACTGAAATGATCTACCAAGATTAAGACTTGGTGGAAGTTATTATACCTCACAAAATAAAGTATTATATAACTCAGGTGGCAATTTATAACATTTGAAAATTAAACTCAGTGCTTTCTTTTTATTTCAAAAAGTATATGGTTTATTGTACGCAAAAAAAATTGAGAAAAAATATCACCCTTATATTAAATATAAATAAGACCAAGAAAAACTGCACTTTCTGGACAATGACTGATAACATTTTTTTTGGAATGGATGAAAACCTGAATGATGTTAGGAAGCAGATTAGAAAGGGGTACATTATTAAGCAACGCGGTTACCAAAAAAAAAAATTTTTGAAAATTTAAAATGGTAAAATTTGTAGCTTCTTGTGTTGACAATGATGTTAAAATTGTTCATTCTTGTGTGCTTATACAGAACTGAAGATTTATGTATATGGCATGTCTTCCACCGGCTTGTGCAAGTGAAGTAAAGAGCCATATGCTAACAAATTGCTTCAAATTAAGGACAAGACTAAAGTAGCTATCTGCCAGTCACCACAAGGTAGTCCGTTTTAAATGGAACACATTCGGGTTAAAAAGGTTCAGGATAATACACCTCAAAAAAACAAGAAAACATAACTAGAAGATGGTGTAAGGCTTGGAAAACTGGCCCTAATAGGGAATCCTTCTGCTCAAGACAGCTTGGAGATGACTTGGCTAAATGCCTCCAATGCTCTGTTAGGTTTGGAACAGCTAACAAGCAGAAAGCTGAAAGGCAAAGATTAAATGTAGAAGTTCTGGTGAGTGTTTAAGACAGGTCTTTAGCTGCTCTGTAGCACAGACTAGATTATAACATCAAAAAATGAAGATAATCTCATGCTTAATAACCAGTGAAAATTCTTTAGAAACCAATGTAAGCTAGGCCTAATTACTTGGTCAAAAACAAAATTTGTAGAAGTAATTTTAATGTACATCTTTGTGAAGCCTCTTTCTGCCAAAATTTATGGTTAGAAAGTAATTTTGCAAATAAGCAAGATTATGTGGATATGCTTTGAAATATAAAGGTTTTCAAATATTACTAACTTTCTTCTTAGAAATCATGTTTTCCCCTTGTAATTATGATTACTATTTCTAATCATAACTCACAATTTGCTGAGCTTCCTGCCTCAGCACTGTTAATTCAGAGTGTATGGTTGTCCATGCCAAACTTTCATGCATCTCCATTCTTTGTTTTGCCTAGTTGATGGTAGCATCTCATCCAATTTTACTCTAGACCCAATGCAATTTCACAGATTTATTACCTTATCTTCTTTGTCAGTAATAATCCTTTTGGCACTCAAGTGTGGTTATATTTTCAATTTGCCACAGGCACAAACAACAAAGTGTTGTTCTCCCAATGTGTAAAATATGTACATGAAATCAAAAGATGTGCTCATTTTCTTTATGATGGACACAAATACAGAGAGTAATCAACTGATGTTTTATTTTTAAACGGGAAATGGTCCCGTTCGTGTACCAGCATGAACTGAAAAAGAACCGGCAAAATTCCAGTGAAAATAAAGTGGCATTTGAGGGAAAGCTGCAGATGTTGTTACAGGTTATACAATGAGAGGAAACCAGCTGACAGCATTAAAAGACAGTCCATAGTTGCTGGGAGGGTTTAGAGAGCCTATTGAGGGCGACCATAAATCTTATTAGGATAAAGGAAATTGTTGGACATGGATAGGGAAAGGGGTAATACAATATTGACAAATGGAAAGGACCCTTTGGAAGGGAGAGATGGCCAATCAGGGACCCGTCTGGCTGTCTCAGGATTCGTCTGCTGGCACAAGACCGTCCTGATGTAAATATGTTTGATAGGCATGTGTACTCCACATGGGAGGTCGGATGGGTTACAGAGATGGAATTAGGACCAGCATAGGGAATATGCTCAGAGTTCTTCAGGACTTACGCATGTTAATGTTATTGATATATGGGTCTAATCACAGATATATCGTGAAAACCGAATAAGAGGCAATAGTCCATAATATAGCACTAATGACTGTTATTTTTGTTTACAAATTAAAACACACTTCATTAGACTTTCCTTAACAAGCTATGATAACATGACATCAAATTACCCCAGGTGTACCAAACTTGTTTTTTATTTTCCCCTGTATAACAATGTCTGAACCTGTAAAAAATGAACACAACTAAACTAATTAATGAAAATGTATAAATCAATGAATAAGAGAAATAGTCTTTGACATGGCCTTTATTTGTGTTGTTATGAATAATTTTCCTATAAGGCTCTTCCATTATGACCATAAACATTTTCAAATCCATCCACCCTCAAACAATGAAGAGACACAGGCAGTATCCAGTTATAAACTAAAGGGAAACTATCACATGAAGTAAAAAACAATTCATATTGTCTCTTGATTTTATTCACACCTCCACTCCAAACCGTAATTATTGTTCTTTGTATAGATAATGAACATCTATAACTTTTGTCTTACACCAGAAAATTTAAAAAATAATAAATATTGTGGATTTTATAACAAGATGAAACAAAACTGTATAAAATCAATAACTGAAGCTTTTTTATTTATTTTCCAGAAAATCCAAACTTCATAGATTTTAATTTACTACTATCAGTAAATTGTTTTCTTGCATAAATGCCTGTTATAAAAACATACACCATCATAACAGCATGAGAGTAATACCTTTAGTGGACATTAAACAAAATGACAGTTCATTGTTAATATCTTCTGTTTCTTTATTTTTTTAATTCGCATTTGTTGTTTACAGTTGGCCTTTTATTATTAACTGTTAACATGTTCTTCTTTTTTGTTAATTGTACACATGCTGCTGTTGGAAGGTCACTTATCCTTAGGTTGAAGCATCGCATGATTCATAAGTGGGGACCAGAAAATAGTTTGATATAGATAAAACAAAAAAAAGCATCATTCACATCCCATGCCGACAACCACCATCGCCATAGAAGCTCTCTCTCAAATGCACCCTTACAGTGTTTCCTCAATTAGGTCATCCCACTTTTTGTCTATACTTTTTTTTTTGTTATAGACTTACCGTATCATGGTCTTGTCAGTCTACCATACCAACACCTGATTTCACTGTTGGATGAAAAACATATTATAAAAATAAATCTTGAATATAAAAGACAGAATGTAAATTTTTTTTTTTTACATAGGAAATCATAGCAAATAACAAGGAATAGTAAATACAATATGTACAAATTTTTATTATTTTATCTCCGTTTTCAGTTTTACACCCAAGCAACCAGATTTTCTTTTTTCCCATGCGTCCTCCTTTCAGGTTTAAACCACTACACACCACCAAACCATGGAAACATTTATCCACAAAAAAATGTTTGCTGCAGAACCGTCTCCTTCCATCACCATTGATATAGCAAATAACATTTTCCTTCACAGAAAAAGAACATGTTTGCCCCAGTTCTTTTCCTTCAAAGCATAAATCACGGATAACTTTTACACTCCACAGATGTTTTTTTAAACACTGAATAACTGTCCTTCCTCACCGTGTTTAAACATCCTGATAACTTTTCACTTCATCCGCTTTAACCCACTGATCACCTTTTCGCAGTTTCACTGTATAGTTCAACAACTTGATCACACTTTCATACCTTCACAGTGTTAAACACTGATAACTTTTACCTTCACAGGCAATAAAAACAAACACTAGATAACTTGTTACCATCTTAACGTGAGTAGTTTAAAACACTGATAAACTTTTCCTTCACAGTGTTAAACACTGATAACTTTTTCCTTCACAGTGTTAAACAGTAAACTTGATTAATACTTTGTCCTTCACAGAATTAAACACTGATTAACTTTTCCTTCACAGCATCTTAAACACTGATAAACTTTTTTCCTGGTGTCTCTTCACAGCGTTAAAACACTGATAAACTTCATCTTTTCCTTCTCAGAGCGTAAAAAAATACTCTGAAAAATGACTTTTCCACTTAACAGCATTTAAAAAACAACTTGATCTAACCTTTCTTATTCTCACATCGTTAAACACTAGATAACTTTTTTCCTTTCACAGAGTTAAACATCTGATAACTCCTTTCACCAAGTACATATACATTAAAACACAGATAACATTTTCCTACTTTTTAGAAACATCATCTTCTTGTCTTGGCCGAACACAGTCCTTGATCCTTGTCCTACGTGCATCATCCCTAAACATCATGCGGAAAGTCCCCCCACCCCCATATCTTTTTTCACTCATTAAGGGAACATAGGTAGCCTACCACTAAAAGAATTGCGCTACCGAAATCCCATTCATGTGAAGTCTTCCGGGAAGCCTTATACAGCACAACACTCATACGTGAAGTCTTCTGTAGCACATTTATTTTACATCATGAGGTATGCCAGCAGACCCCACCCCCCAACCATGCATAACCTCACATTAGTTATATATTTATGACAACATGCCTGAGGAAGAGGTAGTTCTAATTTTAATTTTGTCTCCCTCTGGGCCTCGCCAGGAAATCTACAATGGCCTCCCAGGACCCAAAATATTTATGTACAATGCAGTGCGTGGTTTCTATAACAAGTATGTTTTTAGGTGATGAGTTGCCAGCCCATGCACAACTTCATATTTGCCCCTCTGACAACATGCTAGGGGTGTTAGTAATCCTTTCTTTGTCTATCCAGAGACTGCCCCCGGGAACTACATAGGGCATCTGCATCACTTATCTACACTTCTGTTTATGTTCTATTCTACTTAGGGCATTCTGCACACTTATCTACGCCTTCTGTTATGTTCTATTACATAGGGCATCTGCACATTATCTAACACATTCTGTTATGTTCTTTTTTTTTTATTGTCACCCTTTTTGTTTTCTCCAGATTCAAATCGCAGGGATATGAAGTAGCTTTTATAAAATGCTCTAGTTTCCATTTCTTCTCTCTTATCATCTCTCTCTTTTTCCTTTCTAAGGCCAACATAGCAAGTTGATACCTACAATGTTTAAAAAAAAATATGCAAAAAATAATATTGGTTGTCACAAATCAAATTCAATTACTTTATATTACTATGTCATAAACGATTAATTTCTCAAGTTGTGTATTTTTTTTTTTTTTTTTCTTAACTCAGCGGACTTCGGGATGTGCAGCACTTTCGGCCTAAAGACATGTGGTTGTGCAGAGGTCTGTATGAGCCTCTCGTTGGACTATTTCCTTCCAACCGGTCAGAAGCTATCGCATCATCCTATCCATCACAGAGGGGCTTTTATATTCTTAGGAGCCGTTAGGTTATTCAGACAAAATCGCATGGTCTAAGGACACTCTTTTCAAATGTTTTACGCCCAGGCTTGATTACCTGAACATCGGATCGCCAGCGCAACGTGTGTGGTAACAATAGACACCAGCGCTGCTGCCATCAAGTTGTGTCAATAAATAAGATGTAACGTCTGACTCATCGTAATAAGATAACCTGCCAGATACGCATTCCAAATTGGACTGGCACCAATAGAATCTCATCATCATAAAACAATACATGAGGACAGATGTGAACGGGGAAGGGATATGATAGTGGAGGGCAAACGGCACCAAAGGTCAAGGTGTGTGACAGTGTAGATAGTGGATAGTGGATTATTGTGGAAAACGGAGGTAAAATCTGTATTTCACTTGAGGATAAGGGAAATAATCACGACTTTCTTTTTGTAAGAGGTTTTTGGGAACACAATGGTTTAATCTCACTCATAAGATGATAGCATTTTAAGA
>JAMPIV010013513.1:0-62500 GCA_024509875.1 Oreohelix idahoensis
AGACCGAAAGGCATGAAATTCCAATGGAATAGACCCCTAGGCGTCGAAAAAGCAGTAAACGGTTTGGCGTGTTCGGATAATGGAACTTGCCAATATCCCTTAGACAAATCGAGTTTAGTAAAGAAATGAGAATTCGATAGTCTCGTAAGTAGCTCTTCTAGTAAAGGCATAGGTTCAGCATCAAATTTCGTAAATTGGTTCAATTTGCGATAATCCACGCAAAGACGTATGTTATTGTCTTTTTTTCGTACAATAACCATCGGCGAAGAATATGCTGATGTGGATGGTTCAATAATTTTTAACTCTATCATCTCATCCAACTCTTTCTCTACCTGTGCTTGAAAATGTATCGGGATAGGATACGGTCTGACTCTTATCGGACTATGGTCAGTAAGAATAATGTCATGTTGAATGACATCAGTTTGACCAGGAATGTCAGTAAGGACATCCTGAAATTGTTCTAACATAGTAGAAACTTGTTTCTGCTCTCCTGGAGATAATTCGGGAGAAATTGCAACATCTTTCCATGATTCATTAGAGTGAAGAGGAATCATTGGAAAAGGTAGATTTACATCCGAGAAACTCGTTTCCTCATCCTGTATTACTGACAGAGATGAGTACTGTCCATGTTGGACTGGAAAATCGTCCGTTGCCTGGAAAACAGGTTGTAAATAATCCGGACGTTCATGGAATTCCGTGAGCATGTTGATGTGGAAGGTTTTACGCTTCCCGTCAATATCGACGATATAGTCAACATCGGAAACTTTTGATATTATATCGTACGGACCTTTCCAAGAAATAAGAAGTCTATTTTCCCTACAAGGTAGCAAGACAAATGCTTTGTCACCTGGACAAAGTTGTCGCAAGCATCTCTTTTTATTGGCAAATTCCCTTGCCTTCTGTTTCGCAAATTCAGAAGAAGCAGTTGCCAATTTGCATGCTTCAATAATCTTGTGTCTAAGTGCGATGACACATTCATAAGAGGATTTTGTGTCATCGACAATATTATCAGCAGTTATAAGATCATGAAGTAAGGACATAGGACCTCGCGGTTTCGCGCCAAAGACAAGTTCAAAGGGAGAAAATCCTGTATGTTCGTTGGCGACCTCTCTATATGCAAAGAGAGCCGCGGGTAAAACCCTATCCCAATCCTGAGGATGATCTTCTGTTATCTTACCTAGTAGGTTTTTCAGAGTTCTATTTAGACGTTCCACCATCCCATTGGACATAGGATGATAAATACTACTCAGCGATCTCTCTATCTTAAGAGTCGACATTACTTGAGACATGGTATCCGATATGAGTTGGGTACCATGGTCGGATAATATTTCTGCTGGAAATCCCAGACGAGAAAATATTAACCAAAGAGCATCTGCGACATCAGCAGTAGTTATGCTCTTTAGAGGAACAGCCTCCGGCCAACGTGTGCACATATCAACACACGTCAAAATAAATTGGTGTCCTCTAGCAGACTTTATCTTAAATGGACCAATGATGTCTATCGCCATTTTTTGAAATGGTCGAATGGGAATGTCTGCAGCCTGAATAGGTGCATCATGGCGTGGACCTCTGGATTTAATCTCTTGACGTACTTTACAAGATCGACAATAGATTCGTATGTCCTTATTCACAGCAGGCCAAAAGAAAGATTCAAGAACTCTAGTTTTAGTACGGGAAAAACCCATATGTCCAGCACACTGCGAATCATGAGCGTGCTGTAAGATTTTAACTCTCATATTTTTAGGCACAAGGATTTGAGAATGAATGGACTAGCGGAGTCTTGTACCATACGTACAAGTACGCCATTCTTCATCGTAATCCAAGATTTACGATTTGTATCCTTATTCGGATCACCTTTTGTTGCCAGAGTAAAGAATTTCTTTAGAGTAGGATCATCTTCCTGCTGTTTTATAAAGGAATCATGGGAAATCTCCAAGGGATCATCTTGGATCTGCGCATCATTATCTTCAGAATGTGAAGATTGCGGCATATTAAGAGCTTGAGCCCTAGTGATTACTGCATTAGCAGATTGCATATTAACATTTTCCCAATTAGAAATTTGCTGTGGAGTGCATTCTTTCACTCCATGAATGCGACCGATGATAAGATCAGCGATCGGATTCGGCAAGAGACATGCTTGCACCTCTCCTGTAAAGAAAGGCGTAGCAATATTGATAATGGCAGTGGAGTACTTCTCCAATGTGCCACCAAATGTTACACATTTGACTACATTGCCTGTAGCTCGAGAAGGATTTACGAGTGATTGCCTCACTCCGATGGTAGTGCACCCCGAATCGAAAAGAATTGATACCGGAGTACCATCTATTAGGCCTGTATTGAAGACGAGAGCACCCCTTCCATTATGCGCGATTGACGCAGGGAGAGCGGGAAGCGGGTGACCGCAGCTTAAAGTAGAAACTGTTGTTGGATCGAATAATGTTTTGCATTGCGAACACTGAGATGCTCTAGCAAAATCGAAAGCGGAATTTGCTACACTATTGGAGTCTTTTTTTATCATTATTCTGATTACCGGCGTCGTGGAACTCCTGTTGTGCAGAGTTAGCCTGGTAATAAGATTTACCATGTCTTTTGTGTTGTGATCTACCTCGGTTATAATTGTCTCTATAATTATTATTTCCTCTGTTATAACCCCTATTTGGGTTTGAATCATAATATTCATGATCATAATCATCACGCTCATTATACTGAGTATCCCTGTAATATTGGTTCTTTTGTCTCCATGAAGCACTTGGGTAGTTCCTATAACTACTCCCTTTTCGAGAATGTCTAAAATTATGGGTACCCCTCGCGTGTCGAGGGCTATCAGCCCGATTCAAAGTTCTTCGAAGAAGAACCCTGATTTGACTGGTTATCTTGGTTTTGATACTTATTCCAATTAACCTTTTTATCAAATTTATTTTTAGCTCCTTGGAATTTGTGTGAGTAATTCTGATTATATTCTGTTGCCGAAGCAACTGGCATACTCTCTTTAATGTTCGAGTTACTAAGAATCATGTCAGGGTGTGCCGTGGCATACTGATCACAATATTCTTCCATTTGCTTTGATGTACTAGGTTTACGCTCATGTAAGAACTCTAGGAATGGTTTATTTACCGAAGACATGACCTTGTCTCTTAGCAATAAATCCGTAAGACCATCAAATGTTTTCTCTATTTTGGATAATTCAATCCATCGTGAGAGTGTAAGTCGTGCTTTTGAAATGAAATCTGAGAATTCTAAACCTACCTCAGGTCTCATTGTTTTAAACAAAAGACGATAACCTTCTTCTGACAGCTGATATCTCTTTATCAAAGCTGCCCTAATAGCATCATAATTATCCTTGTCGGCCTCTTCAACCAAAGATAACTTAGTCAGAGACTCCCCTTTTAAATTTTCAGATAACTGATGCACATACTGTGATTTGTCAACATTATGAGCTCGACAAGCACGTTCAAATCTATCAAGCCAGAATGTTATATCATCACTGGCAGAGTTGAACGCTGGCACCTTGACCTTATAATTAAAAGGTTTACCATTACCACCAGATGCCTGATTAATATTACTCATACTAGTCAATCTTAATTTCTCTAACTCAAATTCATGTTCTCTTATTGCTTTTCTCTCTTCAGCTTCTCTATCTAATCTTTTCTGTTCAGCTGCAGCAGCAGCTTCTAATTTTTTCTGTTCAGCTGCAACTTCTAATTTTTTCTGTTCTGCATCAAATCTCCTTTCCTCCACTTGCATCTGCAATTTCTTTAGTTCAGCAGCAGTATCAGCTTCTTTTTCTAATCTTTTTTCTTCAGCCAGAGCTTTTCTCTCTTCTGCAGCAGCTTTTTTCTCTTCAGCAGCAGTTTTTCTCTCTTCTGCAGCAGCTTTTCTCTCTTCAGCAGCAGCAGCAGCTTTTTTCTCTTCTGCAGCTAATGCTTTGTCATATTGAGCAACAGCCCATTGTTCTAAGTCTTTCCCAGTCTTATCAAGAGATTTTCCTTGTGCAATAAAGTAATCTAATGTAGACATCTTGTCTTCTTAAATCAGAAACCTGAAAAAGTAAATAAATTACCTTATTTCACCTTAATGGGAGACAAGTCTATACCATAGACTTAGTCTTAGTGAAAAACTTGTATGGTTATTTTGTTTATAATAACCAATGATAACTTGAGTACCTGTGGAAAACAATAACTGTATATCTCAAATACTGTGGGAGACAAGCCTTACAAAGGTCTTGTATACCTTAATGTAATCAATGATCACTTGAGTACCTGTGGAAAATAATATTTCCTATACCAATCACTTTGGGAGACAAGCCTTACAAAGGTCTTTATACAAACAAATCAAACAAAAATAAAGAACAGAAAAATGTTACAAATACAAATATGAAACAGTCGTCACAGCTAACCAAATATTTGCAAACTATGTTGCATGCAAATTTCAATTAAGAAATTGCTCCCTATAGAACGCCAGAACAAGACCAATATCACTTGGTATTTCCTGTTCTAGTCACCTCCCATCCAGGCCCGCAAACACATAACAATCACACATATAAACAAATAATATATAAACATAAATACATATAAATCATCAATGTGTACATTATATAATGAAATGTGTTGCAGTTGTAATGTATTGTACTGTATGCTCAGTTTTAACAAATTAGACTACCACTTTATTGAGTAATAGATTTGCTTTCTAACTATTACACTGTTCAATTTTTTTGAGCACATTAGAAGATCCAACGATGAAATTTGCACTTTATGTTCAACATTGCTCTTCTATTACAGCAGGATAAACAATCACTAGTTTAGAACACTGACTGTACTGTGCCAAATGTCAACAAGTGCTGACCCAGATATTGCTACACTTGTCAGAACAGGTCAAGCTGACATTGATTGTATAGCTGTCCTACTGGTGTTGATGTGGTCAAACAAATGTTCTTGTAACTGTAAAATGTGATTCTCAACACAACAAGACTGCGTAGGCTGGACCCAGGAATCTGGCCCACCACTGTAAAGTGCTGTGTATAAAGTCATCTGTAAACCATCTGTGTAAATTGTGGTGTATGGTGTTACTGAGATCAGGCATGCTCCAGTCTACCCAGCTGTAAATGGGTAACTCACCCTAGTCCTGAGTTAGGGAAGGCAAAGGCAGCTGTAAGCAGTAGTTTCCCTCTAAGGCTCCAGGGGAGCAGGCCCTAAACTTGGTCACTTCAACCGACGCAGGATGGTGTATATATGGAGTAGAAGTGTAGAGTGTGATTAACGCGAATGGTGTACTGTTCGTGTTCTGACCAATCTAAGCACTCATTCACTTGTGTCTACAAGGCACCAATGCAGACTGCTGGAATCTTTGTTTACACAGTTTATTTAGACGCACACACTGGGACATAACGAGTAAATCATGGGTATTATGTTGACACATCAATTTGCAGGCATACATAGTGATAAAGTTGATATTTAGTTGGATATAATATATGTTGATAAAGTACACCATAACACTCCTAGGCGGGAAGACAGGCGTCTATCATCATCAGTTGACAAGATCCCTATGGTGTTGCCTGCCCCACTGTAGTGTATGGAATGTCAACTTGACCTACGCAGTGTTGTGTAGACATGGATGGAGTGTATAATGTGCGAATGATGATAAGGGTTCGTGTTGTTGACAAATGTTCTCTTCTCACACTCATGTATGACCGGAAGTCATCGACACCAACGACTGTGTACCTTTTCTAAAGTTTAATTGGACGTACACACTCGACAGCACAGATAGTGACAAATCACAGGTTGCCATAATACATCATAGTACAGTGGACAAATGGTCTTGCAATGTTACATGGGCACTCATGTAGAATAATGGTATAATGGACTGTCAATAGCCAAGCACTCAGTATCGCCCATACATATATCATCTGACGTCACTGACTGAGCACGTCAGCTTGTAAACAATATTTCAGATGACTTCTAAACCTAATCTCGTTTAGCAACGATTCTTCAACATAATGTTCAGCACATATTTTTCCATATAATAATATTGAACCACTAACAATGGGTTCTCATGTGTAGCAGTGATCTCTGGACTGATCAAGCGATAATACGGGCATCCCTTTTCTCTTCTTGAAAGTCCTACATGTTTTGGTTCCAAGATGGCTCCACTCGTGAACTGTCACTCACGTTTGAATACAGATAATGAATCTGTTCTAAAGTTAGTCATTCATACAACATTTCGTTGCTCTGTAGATTTGGTCATGAACAATAGACTGCATTCTACAGAATATAGTGCTGCTAGGAATCGAAGTCGTTTTTCATCGAGTCAAATATATTCTCTTAAACATTCAAATCGTAATTATCGACAATGGTGGCTTCGATCGAGAGTTCATAAGAGTATCTTTGATTACCTTGGTAGAGGGAATATGAAACTGCCATTCCTTGGCAAGATGAATAAACACTGGGGTAAAGCATACACGATAGGTCTAGACGACTATCACTTTCCCCAAAACCACTGAGATCACTTTTCAAGGCATCAAGCCGACATAGCAAAACACACACATTCCCTATCAGGACGAAGCCAAATCACCCCACTCAAGCGACACATCCGCCGAATAGCCTTTGACCTCTCTAGAGACAACAGAACATATAGTTCGACCTAGATATGTAAAGATATACAGATATAAGACAGACTTGTCCTACTCAGACAAACAATACACATAAATTCAGGCCATAGATATTCTGAAGCAAGAACAATCTATTATTACCCAAACAACGAATAAATCGCAGTAAAAATGTATTTATCCGCGGAGTTCAAGGGAAGTAACTCAATAATGACTTTCCCTTAAGCACTAAAAAATTACCTATGTATAATATTGTAAGATATCAAAGACTGCACGTAACAGTCTTACCACACCTCCCGGGAAAAAAAAAATGGAACATTTTTTTTTTTTTTTTTTGAAATACATCTAGGAGCAACGTACAATAGGCTCACAACGCATGAATAATGCGCAGATGAAAATATCAGGATACCTATAACGCCTAATATGAGGCTAAGTCGACTTATGGAGCGACTGGTGAGAATGTGTCTCATAAACTGAGAGAAATTATTTCTCTACAAGTATATTTTTCCAGGAAGGTGTCATCAAAGTATAATACAATTCTGGCAATTACACAATGCCTAAAAAATTCATATCATCACTACGTATTAGATATCTTAAATTTATGATTTATGAAGTAAAAATCATCAAAGCACAGCGGTGAATAAACATACATGAACCGCTATGTAGTGATACAATCATTATATTATTAAATTACAAATGTGTATCTATCATGATATAGAAAAGGAACTACTATAGAACTAGACATATCAAGAAGTCTAAGCCCTAATAGTTATGTGGAATCATGTGGGCATCTTGACAGAATGTCTGCCATCACATTATCTGATCCCCGAATAGCTCGCACAGAGAAATGAAAAGGTTGAAGAGCAATTGCATATCGAGTAGACCTCGAGCTCTTCAAATTCTTACTCTGTATAGCAGTAAGAGCTTTTTGGTCTGTTTCTACTATGAAATGTGCGCCTAGTAGGAATCTCTGTAGTTTGAGGATCGACCAAACCATAGCTAATAGCTCACGGTCTAAAACCGAATAATTCCTTTCTGCCGCATTAAGTTTTCTGGAAATATACATTACAGGATGCAGAGTTCCAGAGTACTCTTGCATTAGTGCCGCTCCAATCCCAGTGGATGAAGCGTCACTACGAAGAACGAATGTCTTATCTTTAGTGGGTAGCACTAAAATAGGTGGTGTTGAAAACAGTGTTTTAATCTTATCCAGAGAGCATTGGCATTCCTGAGACCAGTGGACCACATTAGGCGAACCTTTCTTTAGAAGTGTTGAGAGAGGTGCCATGATAGAGGATAGATTCTGAATGAATCTGCCATAAAATTGAATAAGACCTAACAGACTTCTCACCTGTTTTTTTAGTCTTAGGGATTGAGATGTTAAGTATCTTACTAGTATTATGGTCCTCTGTCTTTAGGAAACCATGACCAACTCGGTGGCCTAGGAAAGAAATTTCGCTAAAACCAATATAGGCTTTAGAGGGTTTCGCTGTCAGGTTGTGCTCACGCAAAGTAGACAGCAATTCATCTAACCCTGAATAGTGATCTTCCCAAGTATCGCTGAAAAGACAGATGTCGTCTAGATATGCAATGACATCTGACCGATAAGATAGGATTCGGCGCATCATGCGTACGAACGTAGCTGGTGCGTTCATAAGACCGAAAGGCATAAAATTCCATTGGAACAAACCTCTAGGTGTTGAAAAAGCCGTGAGAGGTTTGGCGCGTTCAGATAAAGGAACTTGCCAATATCCCTTAGACAAATCAAGTTTAGTGAAAAAATGAGATTTGGAGAGTCGAGTAAGTAGCTCTTCCAGTAAAGGCATAGGTTCGGCATCGAACTTCGTTACTTGATTCAATTTTCGATAGTCAACGCAAAGACGTATGTTATTGTCTTTTTTACGCACAATAACCATCGGCGAAGAATACGCAGAGGTGGATGGTTCGATTATTTTCAAATCTATCATCACATCCAACTCTTTCTCGACCTGTGCTTGGAAATGTATAGGTATAGGATAAGGTCTAACCCTAATAGGAGTATGGTCAGTTAGCACAATGTCATGTTGAATGACATTAGTTTGTCCAGGGATGTCAGTGAGTACATCCTGAAATGTTTGCAACATAGTTGAAACTTGTCGCTGTTCTCCTAGAGACAAATCAGGAGAGACAGTAACGTTCTTCCATGATTCACTGGAATGAAGTGGGATCATTGGAAGAGGAAGATTTACATCTGAAAAACTTGTTTCCTCATCCTGTATCACGGACAGTGATGAGTAATGACCATGTGGTACTGGAGAATTGTCCGTTGCTTGGAAAATGGGTTGCAAATAATCCGGACGTTCATGGAATTCAGTAAGCATATTGATGTGGAAGGTTTTATGCTTCCCATCAATATCGACAATATAGTCGACATCGGAAATTTTCGATATTATATCGTACGGACCTTTCCAAGAAATAAGCAATCTGTTTTCCCTACAAGGTAGTAATACAAATGCTTTGTCACCAGGACAAAGTTGTCGTAAGCATCTCTTCTTATTGGCAAATTGCCTTGCCTTCTGTTTCGCAAATTCAGAAGAAGAAGTTGCTAATTTGCATGCTTCGATAATCTTTTGTCTCAACGCGATGACATATTCGTAGGATGACTTTGTGTCATCGTCAATATTGTCAGATGTTATGAGATCGTGAAGCAACGACATAGGGCCACGCGGACGCGCGCCAAAGACGAGTTCAAAGGGAGAAAATCCCGTATGTTCATTGGGTACCTCTCTGTAAGCGAAGAGGGCCGCAGGTAAAACTCTGTCCCAGTCTTGAGGATGATCCTCAGTTATCTTCCCCAGTAAGTTTTTAAGTGTTCTATTAAGGCGTTCGACCATACCATTAGACATTGGATGGTAGATACTACTTAAAGATCTATCTATCTGCAGGGTAGACATTACTTGAGACATGGTATCTGATATTAGTTGGGTGCCATGGTCTGACAATATCTCTCCGGGGAACCCCAGACGAGAAAATATAAGCCAAAGAGCATCTGCAATATCAGCAGTAGTAATGCTCTTCAGAGGAATAGCCTCTGGCCAACGTGTGCACATATCAACACACGTCAAGATAAACTGATGTCCTCTGGCAGACTTGATCTTAAATGGACCAATAATGTCTATGGCCATTTTTTGAAACGGCCGAATAGGAATGTCCGCCGCCTGAATGGGTGCAGCATGCCGTGGACCTTTGGATTTAACTTCCTGACATACTTTACAAGATCGACAATAAATCCGTATGTCCTTGTTTACCAATGGCCAAAAGAAAGCCGCAAGGACTCTTGACTTAGTACGGGAAAAACCCATGTGTCCAGCACACTGAGAGTCGTGAGCGTGCTGCAAAATTTTAACTCTCAAATTCTTGGGAACCAGGATTTGAGAATGACTTGACGTAATGGAGTCTTGAACCATACGTACAAGTACGCCATTCTTCTTTGTAATCCACGATTTACGACTTGTGTCCTTATTCGGATCACCTTTAGTTGCAAGAATGAAGAATTTCTTCAGAGTGGGATCATCTTCTTGCTGTTTTATAAACGAGTCACGAGAAATTACCAAGGGATTATCTTGGTTATGCACTTCATTATCTTCAGTAGATGAAGTTTGAGGCACATTAAGAGCCTGAGCTCTAGTGACTACAGCGTTAGCAATCTGCATGTTTTGCCTTTCCCAAGTGGAAATTTGTTGCGGAGTGCATTCCTTGACTCCATGAATGCGACCGATGATGAGGTCAGCGATCGGATTCGGAAGAAGACATGCGTGTACATCTCCTGTAAAGAAAGGAGTAGCAATCCTAATGATAGCGGTAGAGTATTTCTCTAATGTGCCGCCAAATGTTACACATTTGACTACTTGTCCAGTGGCACGGGAAGGATCTACGAGTGACTGCCTAACACCAATTGTGGTGCATCCAGAATCAAATAGCACAGAGACTGGATTGTTATTCACTAAACCCTTATGTAAGACAAGAGACCCTCTTCCATCATGCGCGACTGATGCTGGAAGAGCAGGAAGAGGATGGCCACAGCTTAAAGTAGTCACTGTGGTTGGCTCAAATAACGTTTTGCATTGGGGGCACTGAGATGCTCTCCCAAAATCAAAAGCGGCACATGCCATATTACTAGCATCATTATTATCTTTACTCTGTTTATAGGCTTCATGGGACTCTTGTTGTGCAGAGTTTGCCTGAAAATGTGGTTTATGTCTTTTGTATTGAGATCTACCTCGGTTATTATCACCTCTGTAGTTATTGTTACCTCTATTGTAACCCCTATTTGGGTTTGAGTCATAGTACCCTTGGTTACCATTATCATATTCATTATAATGAGTATCTCTGTAATTATGATCTTGTTGACTCCAAGACGGATAACCCTGATAGTTTCTATAATTACTTCCTCTACGGAAATTCCTATAATTATGACCACCCCTGTGTCGAGAGCTATCAGGTCGTCTCCAGTTCTTTGAAGAAGAACCCTGAAATGATTGGTTACCTTGGTTTTGATAACTATTATGGTTACCTTTTTTATCAAATCTGTTTTGAGGTCCCTGAAATCTGTGTGAATAATTGGGATTGTATGGTGTTGCTGAAGCAACTGGCATACTCTCCTTAATCTTAGTGTTGCCAAAAGTCACGTCGGGGTGTGCAGTGACATATTGGGAACAATATTCTTCCATTTCTTTTAGAGATTTAGGTTTACGCTCATGTATAAATTCAAGGAAAGGTTTGTTCACACATGACATAATCTTATCTCTGAGCAACAAATCCATAAGTCCTTCATACGTTTTTTCTGTTTTGGAAAGCTCAATCCAACGATCAACTGTGAGACGTGCCTTTGCAGTGAATTCTGAGAATTCTACCCCCGTCTCAGGTACCATCGTCTTAAATAAAAGGCGATAGCCTTCCTCACTTAGCTGATATTTTTTTATCAAAGCCGCCCTAATGACATCATAATTATCCTTATCTGCTTCTCCTACAAGGCATAATCTAGTCAAAGATTCACCTTTCAAGTTTTCTGATAATTGATTAGCGTATTGTGATTTATCCACATTATGTGTACGACAAGAACGTTCAAATCTATCCAGCCAGAATGTAATATCGTCACTGGACTGATTGAACGGTGGAACCTTAACCTTGTAAGTAGAAGGTTTACCATTACCACTAGATGCCTGATTAACATTACTCATACTTGTCAATCTCAATTTCTCCAACTCAAATTCATGTTCTCTTATTGCTTTTTTCTCTTCAGCATCTAATCTTTTTTGTTCAGCCTCCCTGTCTAATCTTTTTTGTTCAGCCGCAGCTTCTCTTTCCAATTTTTTTTGTTCAGCTTCACTGTCTAATCTTTTTTGTTCAGCCGCAGCTTCTCTTTCCAATTTTTTTTTTTGTTCAGCTTCCCTGTCTAATCTTTTTTGTTCAGCTTCACTGTCTAATCTTTTTTGTTCAGCTTCACTGTCTAATCTTTTTTGTTCAGCCGCAGCTTCTCTTTCCAATTTTTTTTTGTTCAGCTTCAAATCTCCTTTCCTCTACCTGCATCTGCAATTTCTTTTGTTCAGCAGCAGCCTCAGCTTCTTTTTCTAATCTTTTCTCTTCCGCCATAGCTTTTCTTTCTTCTGCAGCTAATCTTTTCTCTTCTGCAGCTAATCTTTTCTCTTCTGCAGCTAATGCTTTGTCATATTGAGCAACTGCCCATTGTTCTAATTGTTGACCAGTCTTATCAAGAGCTTTCCCTTGAGTAATGAAATAATCTAGAGTAGACATGATGCCTAACAATAATACTAATCACCTGAATCAATAATAATACCCCAAGTTCTCAATGACCTGATTAATCAGTATACTATCCCAATATCTGTGGGTCACAAGCCTTTAATAAGGTCTTGTATAATAGTAATAATAATCAGGTACTGGTCTATACCATAATCCAAGTGCAGTGCACAGGCAATTGTGTCTTATGAAATATACCCATATAAAACATATGTCAACCAACAGAATACATAAAGTACAAATAGGACTGACAATACAAGAACGTTTGCAGAAATCAAAATAAATCAAATAGGGAAATCAATGAAGATAATCACTGAATCTGCAAAGAATAACAACACAAATGACGTCACAATATATGAATATAAATTATGAATAGAACTGAAAGATAGAAAAGGTTAGACCAACAAATTACAAACAAATCAAAACAAAACTAAAGAACAAAGAAATATTACAAAAATAACAATAATTACAGACTTCACAGCTAACACAAAAGCAACAGTTGTCGCAGCAAATTTTCAATCAAGAAAATTGCACCTATAGAAAACGCCCACAACGGACCCTCTATGACGTGGGATACTCTGTTGTGAGGACGCCGCCCAACCTTAAACACAACCCGCTGACATAGAAACTAACATACTATACAAACAAATAACATGTAAACATAAATATATATAAATTATGTGTATGATAGTATGTGTTGCAAAATAGGCTCAGTCTTACAGTAATGGCAAAGTTATTTTTCATGAAAACAAACAAACTGCCACTTTATTCAATTAAACATTCTGGCCTTAAATATTAAAGTTCATATATGGCAAACAAGAAGATCCATCGATGAAACCAGGACTTCTTAGTTCACAAATACTGTCTTTCTGTTAACACTGACAAGAATTGATCCAACTGTTCTGTGAAACTCTATAATGTCTAATGTAAAAAATGTCAACAACGCTGACCTACATACTGCATTCACTTGACAGGTCACGTGACGAAGCGTTGACAAAGAGCAAACCAATACTGCAAGTGTGTCGTATCAGCCACAGGAAACGGTCTGGTATCGGTAATCTGTTGACTTCTGAATTTCTGCGAGGTCAAACCCAGAAAGCTGGTCCACCAGTTGATAAAGTTGATATTTAGTTGGATATAATATATGTTGATAAAGTACACCAGAACACTCCTAGGCGGGAAGACAGGCGTCTATCATCATCAGTTGACAAGATCCCTATGGTGTTGCCTGCCCCACTGTAGTGTATGGAATGTCAACTTGACCTACGCAGTGTTGTGTAGACATGGATGGAGTGTATAATGTGCGAATGATGATAAGGGTTCGTGTTGTTGACAAATGTTCTCTTCTCACACTCATGTATGACCGGAAGTCATCGACACCAACGACTGTGTACCTTTTCTAAAGTTTAATTGGACGTACACACTCGACAGCACAGATAGTGACAAATCACAGGTTGCCATAATACATCATAGTACAGTGGACAAATGGTCTTGCAATGTTACATGGGCACTCATGTAGAATAATGGTATAATGGACTGTCAATAGCCAAGCACTCAGTATCGCCCATACATATATCATCTGACGTCACTGACTGAGCACGTCAGCTTGTAAACAATATTTCAGATGACTTCTAAACCTAATCTCGTTTAGCAACGATTCTTCAACATAATGTTCAGCACATATTTTTCCATATAATAATATTGAACCGCTAACAATGGGTTCTCATGTGTAGCAGTGATCTCTGGACTGATCAAGCGATAATACGGGCATCCCTTTTCTCTTCTTGAAAGTCCTACATGTTTTGGTTCCAAGATGGCTCCACTCGTGAACTGTCACTCACGTTTGAATACAGATAATGAATCTGTTCTAAAGTTAGTCATTCATACAACATTTCGTTGCTCTGTAGATTTGGTCATGAACAATAGACTGCATTCTACAGAATATAGTGCTGCTAGGAATCGAAGTCGTTTTTCATCGAGTCAAATATATTCTCTTAAACATTCAAATCGTAATTATCGACAATGGTGGCTTCGATCGAGAGTTCATAAGAGTATCTTTGATTACCTTGGTAGAGGGAATATGAAACTGCCATTCCTTGGCAAGATGAATAAACACTGGGGTAAAGCATACACGATAGGTCTAGACGACTATCACTTTCCCCAAAACCACTGAGATCACTTTTTCAAGGCATCAAGCCGACATAGCAAAACACACACATTCCCTATCAGGACGAAGCCAAATCACCACCACTCAAGCGACACATCCGCCGAATAGCCTTTGACCTCTCTAGAGACAACAGAACATATAGTTCGACTTAGATATGTAAAGATATACAGATATAAGACAGACTTGTCCTACTCAGACAAACAATACACATAAATTCAGGCCATAGATATTCTGAAGCAAGAACAATCTATTATTACCCAAACAACGAATAAATCGCAGTAAAATGTATTTATCCGCGGAGTTCAAGGGAAGTAACTCAATAATGACTTTCCCTTAAGCACTAAAAAATTACCTATGTATAATATTGTAAGATATCAAAGACTGCACGTAACACATAGTAGATCCCATGTCATGACACATTCATAAATAATAGGTAGTACATCAATAGCTTCCAATGTCATGATACATAATGGCCGCATCCCCTATCTGACTAAGCGCGTCAGTGAAGGCGGATCGGTAAGTAACTAAAGTTGCTTTATGTTCACAGTTTATATCATATTATGAAACCATGGAAGGGGTTTCTATCAAAATTGAGATCTCCTTGCCACTGTCCGAATAGTAAGATACATGCCCCGTTCTTTGGACAGTGATTCAAAAATACGATGACAGGAATGTAACATGGCCGCCTTCCTGAGTTGTCGCTCACTCGCTCACAGGAGGGTATATATATATAAGCCAAAGTTAATTTGAAATACATATGAATGATTTCCTAAAGTTTCTCCATACAGTTCTACAGTAATCCAGTTACTTCACGTAGACATAATTGTTGTATGGAAGCCCGTCATCTTTGTCGATACAAACACGACCCTAGCGTTGCGAAGCATAATATTCCAGCTAGGTCTAACCGACATGAGATCATCAAAAATAGGGTCTGGAATTACCTGGAGTCCGAATCATACATGGTACCGTACATTAGGAGAGTCTCTAACACAAGCTCTAGTAGAGACACAATCTCCTACAGAAGAAAAACCACTTCGTAAATCATTTTTACTGAAGAATCTACCAGCCCTGAAAAATGCGTAACCGCCATTGTAAACGGTACCTCGGAACTCATCACGACTTGTCAAGACAACTCATACTTCCGCTAGAGCGGCATAACAAGAATATAGTCCTGCCTACCCATCCAAAATATACAATATAGGACTGATTCTACTTGTACTAATAATATGTAATACATATGAATTCAGGCCATAAACATAATAAGCAAATTAATCTATTTTCTGGCCCTAACAAATAAGTACGGACATGGGTGCAATATCAATGCGCCGGATCAATAAGCTTTACTATAGACAGCATTTTCATACACAAATGAATGAATGTCTATATCTTTTCCATATTAAATAGCCATATCGATTTTTGTAATATGTGCGTCAAAATATGCACGCAACAATCAGGACCTGGACACGCCACGGGGCAAAATTAGGCCTGACAATAGAAAGAAAAATAAATTTGATAAAGTGGACCAAAGGGAATGGGAAGCCCCTTTTCACGGACAAGCTTCAATTAACTGTTTTACAATGGCCACTATGCAGAGAGTGCAAAAAGATGTCTTACCCCAGGATAAGCCGAAAATCCCTCAATCGGACTTAAACAAACTGGAGGAAGAGGATGTAGAGAGGAAATCTCTCATCAAGAATTGTAAGTGGGGAGAAAGCCCCAAGAAAAAAATTGGTAGCGGTCGTTTTGTGAATGATAAATCTGGGAAGAAAAATCATCACTATAGCGCTGCAAGTGGAAGAGACCATACCGGTGCATGGACAAATAGGTCCACAAAATTAAAGGTCCATATGTAACGCTGTTAAGAACGTGGACTGATGAAAAAGCAGAGGAAAATATTACATCCTCATACCAATATGTGAATGAGCTGACCACTCGTTTAAAAACTGGCTGGAAACTTGCCAATGAAAATTTGAAACAAGCCAGGAAGAAACATGCTGCCTATTATAACAGGAAAGCGAAAGACAGAGATTTGGCTGTGGGAGAGAAGGTACTGCTTCTTCTACCCGGTAGTCAGAATAAGTTACAAATTGGATGGCAAGGTCCATATACAGTTCTAGAGAAGGTGTCTAGAACAAATTAATAAGATAGATAAGAAGGGGAAAGAAAAAATCTATCATGTGAATCTCCTGAAGAAATATTTGGAAAGAGAGTATCAGGAAGAGACACACTTGTTGACCTTGTCCATTGCCATGGAGATGAAAAAGGAACCACTTTCATCATTTGAATATCCATTACACCCCTGTGAGACAGCGGCACAGGTGAAAATCAGTACACATTTAACGAAAACTCAGAAAGAGAGAGTGCAACAGGTTCTAGATAATCATGCAGAGGTGTTAACAGACCGACCAGGGCATACAAACTTATTGGAATATGATATGAAGCTGATAGACCCCACACCTGTATGTATGAAACCCTATTCGATTCCTTTTGCTAAGGAGAAAGCTTTGAAGGAAGAGATAGACTATTTGTTGAAGGAAGGAATTATTTCACACAGTGAATCTTCGTATAGTTCCGGTGTTGTACTCCTAAGGAAGCCCTCTGGAGAACATAGACTCTGTATAGATTACAGGAGACTGAATGCTATTACAGAAGGACAGGTGGATCCATTGCCGGATACAAATCAGCTGTTTGCCAGACTAAATAAAGTTAAATATTTCTCAAAAGTGGATCTGAGTAAAGGATACTATCAGATTCCAGTAAAGCCTGAGGTTAGACCATACCTAGCTTTTAGTACCTCAGAAGGACACTATGAGTTTAATAGATTGCCATTTGGATTGAAGAATGCGCCTAGTGTCTTCTCTAGAATGATGAGAAAATTATGGACCCTCTGAATAATCCATGTATCACAAATTTCATGGATGATATCCTTATAGCAACAGAAACATTTGAGGAACACATTGACTCTCTGAACATGCTGTTTAATCGACTTAGGGAAGCGAATTTAACAGCCCGACCAACCAAATGTTGCGTTGGATGTAAAGAATTGGAATTCTTGGGACACACAGTTTATCAGGGAAACATGACTCCTGACCCCAAGAATTTAGAGAAACAAAAGAAAGCCCCGAGACCACAAACCAAGAAAGACGTGAGATCCTTTGTCTCATTATGTGGTTTCTACCAAAAGTATATCAAAAACTTTAATTCCATATGTGCACCGTTAACTGATTTGACACGTAAGGGAAATCCAGATCGAATTACATGGACACCACAATGTGAAATGGCTTACCAGGAATTGAAGGAAAAGCTCACAAGCAAACCTATTTTGAAATTACCTGACTTAAGTCAAGAATTCATAGTAAGGACAGATGCCAGTAATATTGGGTTAGGTGCAACTTTGCTACAGAAATCAGATGCATTGGATGGGGAATTAAGCCCAGTGGCATATGCTAGCAGAAAGTTGAATTAAGCTGAAACCAATTACTCAACTAGCGAAAAGGAATGTCTTGCAGTAATATGGGCGATAAAGAAATTCAATATTTATCTGTATGGGAAGGCATTTAAGTTGCAAACGGACCACAAACCCTTGTCGTTTCTAGCGCAGGCTAGACATGAAAACTCTAGATTACTCCGTTGGTCATTATTGATGCAGCCATTTGAGTTTAGCATAGAGTATATAAGTGGAAAAACAAATCTGGGAGCGGATTTTTTAAGCCGCCATCCGTGTGATGAGAATCACCCTAAACTCCAGGAAAAATAATAAATTTCTGTATGTGTATATAGAATTATAGACTGACATATAACGTCTGTTTTAAGTGGGGAGGATTTGTCGTGAGAAATTCTAATCCACATATATAAATTAAAACGTAAATGTAAAGCCTAACAAATAAATTTAATAAAGGAAAGAAGAATGGTAAAGAACAGTGCTGTCACAATGACTGTACTCGAAATCCCCCTTGTTTTCTCCTTCGTCTGCAAATTGTAACGTTTCACGTTGATAGTAAAAGCCTACTGCTTCAATACCCGCTTTCTACGATAAAACGTGTACTGCCTTTCTAAGAAAAACCTTGAGATATGCAAGCTGACCTATATTTAATATTCCATTCATGTCATTTTATACACTAAGTTACCATAAACGAAAGACAGATGGACTAAGGATAGAAAGAAAGGGAGGGGCTGAAAGCCGGAACGCAGGCAATACTACCACAGTCTCGCGATACACAATTAATGCCACCCCTAACACGCGTGTAAGGCCACAAGCACTAACTTTTTTTTTCAAATCGACAGTGATAAAAAACACTACCCATACGAGTTAGGTTTTAAAAACCTGAAAAACGCTTATTAGGAAACATGACATTATACTGGTTTACGTTTGAAAACATTACAGTACCCAGACACCACATCGTATTCGAAGTGAACAGGAGGTAGAAGAAAATATGCATATTTTGAAACGCAGCCCCCTTAGCCCCATTAATATTTATATATTTGGGTTCCTTAGGACTTGCTGACAAAGAATATGTTGAACGTTACGCAAATAGTCTAGGAATTAACAAATTATAGCCAAAATAAAATGGTGGTGCTGTCAGACAACACAAAAATCAGAATCGCTCAGTGGCAGATTTTCACACCACCATTGTACGGGAAATAGGCTGACATGTTACCTCCTATTTGATTGGCGGAAAGTAAATGTAAGGCTAAACACGATTAGTCGGGCTATAAATATTGATTCTTTGTTGTTAGGGAAACGGGAGTAGGAGTACTTTTTTTCAAACGCTTGTGTAAACATGGCACGATTGGTTAGACCCGCCAATATAGTCAATCAGAGGCATCAGGTCAGCACCACATTTCAAATAAACTTACTAAAGAACCAGTGCGTTGAGCGCCAGTGCATATTTTTCTAAATAAAAGCCTGGGACATCGGCAGATCGAAATTGTGCTATATTCATTGCCAGTCAACGTAACTGTGTATTATTCCATGAATTGTGGTAAGCTTGAAATATTTGATATCTTTTTAATGAAAATTGAATGTAAATTGATAATTCATGTCTGTATATATGTGTGGTTCAGTAGCGAACATGAGGTAAAGCCTATATAGTGCTCCAACCTGAACAGAAGGTGTCGGAGGAAAGTAAAACTACATGGAATTGCCAAACAGTACACTGACACCTATCTTATCGACTAGAAAGAAATAATGCTGGAATTGCAGAGGCGTAGTAACCATTAGGGAGGAGTATACTGGTGAAAATTGTTTCAGATGAAGATAGCAGTTGGCCTACCGCTCTGAACTCAGTGTTTGTTATGTATTGTGTTCAGTCTGGAAATTTATAATAAATTAGTTCTGAAATAGGAGGTACAACCTTCTTGTTTCAGGGCTAAAGTTATTGAGCAGCACCTGGTCTGAGCTTTGCTGAACCTAGAGGCTGACAGCATACTCCTGGGTCCAGATAGTGACCAGTGAGGTGTCTCCAGAACACAGGGAGGCTATCGAGCAGAGGAGTCTTTTCCTGCCGCCATCACGAAAGATAAGCGTCTGTGGCCAGAGGAGCTCAACATTATGCCCCCCCCCCCCCCTCAAAATCTGACTTTATAATAAAACAGAGGGAAAATACAGTGTTTAAATTGATAGGAACTGTGAACTTTTCCCCATACTATTTCCAAGATAAACAAACACTTGAAGTCATGATGACAAATAACAACATAGCTTGAAAAAACAAAACCAGTATTACCTCATATTACTACTACACAACTGACACACATAGGATAATATTAATAAAATATGTCACTACAAGATCATATTGATAAATTCTGTACATATAAATTGTAATTACAATTGATTGTGATTCCTGGTTCACTTTGTATTTGAATCAGGACACATATTTTAGTGAAAGTAATTAATACATATTTATATTTGAAAATTTGCCAGTGCCTCATTTAAGATAGTCTTATAGAGTGTTAAATGTGTGTGAGTGTCACAGTGTTGTCAAGTGTGGTGGAATTTTTTTTTTTTTTTTTTTTTTTTTTTTTTTTTTTTTTTTTTTTGCGTTCGCCCGCTAATACTCGAGGCGAAATCTCAGGTTATCATTTATGTCTAACCTGACATTGATTTTACGTGAGTATCCCTTTATTTCTTGTACAGAGACAAATGTCCCTCGCCATTCAGGCAAATACTCTCCGATTTCGGAGGTACCCATTGCAGCTGGGTCGGCTCAGGAGCCGCCAGTCCCTGGTCGACGACACTCCTTCAAATGTTTTCGCCAGGTCTCGAGTTAATCCAGTCCAATTCCCGGTCGACGAAAAATCCTCAAATGCCGTCGCCCGGGTTTGATCCTGTATCACCCGGTCGCCAGAGCGGTGTTGTAACCACTACGCTAGCGCGGCTCCCTGTGGTGGAATAAATTAAATTGTTTATCTGTCTGTTGTTGTTGTGACTTACACTTCATCATATACATACCCTAGACATTTAACGTAGTCATCACAATATTCCAGAATAATTCTGACTGAGGTATAATGTGGTAGCAAGTAAGGTTATCTGTAATACACCACACTTATTAGATACAGATACCTTCACAGCTGATCTCAGTCAGTACACTAAGTCCCCTATAAATATTTATAACATCCCACTTTACCACAATAACCATCATCATCTTCATTTTCATTTTTCTCGCTATGAAGAATAGAGTCACCTAGAAATCATATGTTCCTGCAGCAATGTTTCCTGTTGCCATTGGTTTCATATGATGAGGTTGCCAGCCCCATGCTTGAGAGCGGAGAAGGCTTATCCTTTTTTGTCTCATAAGAAACCTTGGGAGATCCACGGGGTTCTACTACTCTTATCCTAGCATTCCTGTACATGAACTGCCTTGTAATGCAATCAACAGATTTTCTTTGTGTGGTCCATCTCACACCAATCAATCATCAATATCCTTTAGCTCCCCGAGGAGCATAGGCCTTCAACAAACACATGCCAAGTCTTCCTGTCTTGTGCCATACGCTCAAGTTCTTTCCATGTTTTCCTCATCATTTTCACCTCTGTATCCAGTTCTCTTCTCCATGTGGTTTTTGGTCGACCTCTGCCTCTCTTTCCCTGTGGATTCCAGAACAAGGACTGCCTTGTAATGCTATCAACAGGTTTCCTCAATGTGTGTCCTATCCATCGCCAGCGTCTTCTTCTCAACTCTTGTTCAACTGGCACTTGCCTGGTTCTTGTCATCAATTCCACATTTGTGACTTTGTCATACCATTTCAATCCTTCTATTCTACGCAAGCACCCGTTTAAAAAAAGTCTAGCTTTTTGGTTGTTGTTTTTGTTGTTCTCCATGTCTCAGAGCCATACAATAGGACTGACTTCACATTTGAGTTGAATATTCTTATTTCCGTGTTGGACTTGATTTCTCTTGTTCTCCATATGTTTCCCAATGCAATGAAAGCTCCTCTTGCTTTTTGTATTCTTATTTTGATATCACTGTCTGTCCCTCCAACTTTGTCTATATTACTACCAAGATATGTGTAAGATTCTACTTCCTTCAGTGGTGTTTCTTCAAGTTCAATCTTGTTATCATTTCTTGCATTTATTCTCATAATCTTTGTCTTTTCCCTGTGTATTTTCAGGCCCACTTGTTGTGACCTGTCATCGAGAATTTTCATTTTCTCTTGCATCTGATTATGGTTATGGAACAGAAGAGCCAAGGCATCTGCAAAATCCAGATCATCAAGCTGATTAGTCAGATTCCACTGGATTCCATTTCTGTTGTGTGATGTCGATGTTTTCATAACCCAATCTATTGCTAGAAAGAAAAGAAATGGAGACAAGAGGCATCCCTGTCTCACTCCCGTTCTTATCATAAACGGTTCTGTAAGTTGTCCTTCATGAAGAACTCTGCATGTCATGTCTTCATAGGTCTTCCTTATTAAGTTAATGATCTTCATATCTCACACCAGTGGGAATGTTATATAGGTAGTAAGAAATAAGGAGTACTGAAGGACACCTTAGAGTGTAAAGGAGATAAAAGGGAAAAAAAATTAGTAGGACCGGGGGGGGGGGGGGGGGGGGGGGGGGGGGGGGAGGAGGAGATACTTCTAATGATCGGACTCCCATCTATTATAAAGCTCTGTCTAGTTTTTCCTATAATTAAAATGGTAAGAAGACCGTAAAAAAGTAGCGCAATGTCTTACTCGGATATGGGGCATCGAAACGTTTTATGTTACAACTGCAAGGTCTTCGTTACGGGACTTTTTCTTTAAGTACCATGCCTAGTGGCGTAGGAGATTACGTCTTTTCGCAACGTCCTGTCTGCTGTTGACTTCTTTCCTTGCCATAATGTCACACTGTCCAGTATTTGCTCTCTTTGCCTTCCTCTACCTCTTTTTCCTTCAATTTTACCTGTTGTGACGATATATTCCAGGGGACACACGTATGTAAACATTAGAGCAAAGAACGTGAGAACGAATCTCCGTGCAGATAGAAATGTATCCTGTATTGAGAGGAACATTTAATTCAAACTGCAGAAAATATCTCATTCTTTTTCTGATATTATCGTGCTGGCTGGTGAAGACGAAAATGTATCTATCAACTTCCAATCCCAGGGGCTGTTCATCATTGTTGTTAATGACATTGTGCCATTATTAGTTGTTAAGTTCTCTAATATTTTCTGTGTCGTTATTTCTATTTTATTCGTTCATCGTATTATAACATTCAGTCATCCATCCATTCAGTCATTCAGTCATTCATTCATTTATTCCCGCCAGCTATTCAAGGAGCACATGCCTTCAACAAATGTAAATAAAACAAAAGAAATGAGAATAAATAATAGTCAGACGGACTCGATGAAGATCAATGATGTCATTGAAGAAGTAGAAAACTTTACTTATCTAGGGAGCAACATTGACAAAGGAAAGGGAACTGTTGGTGACGTCTGCTGAAAGATAAATAAAGCCAGATGTGCTTTTAATGCCCTTCGACCAATTTGGATCTCCTCAGCGATATCCAGAGGGAACAAAATTAGAATCTTTAACTCAAAAGTGAAGTCAGTTTTGCTGTATGGCTCAGAGACAAGGCATGTCTCAAAGTGTATCACCTCCAAGCTACAGACATTTGTAAATAGATGTCTCCGATGGATCCTTCGTATAAGATGGCCAGATGTAATAACAAATATAGAGCTAAGGAAAAGATGCGGGAAACAGCCAATACAGACAGAAATTAAGGTAAGAAGGTGGGGATGGATAGGACATACACTCAGAAGAGAAAAATCAAGCATATTTAGACTTGCCCTTAACTGGAACCCACAGGGGAAAAGAAGAGTCGGGAGGCCAAAGAGAACTCGGAGAAGAACTGTTGAAGAGGAGGCTAGGGACATTGGAATGACTTGGGCATAGCTGAAAAAGACAGCCCTGAAGAGAAATCTATGGAGATCAACTGTTTCTGCCCTATGTTCCACAGGGAGCGAAAAGGAATGATGATGATGATGTGTTCAACAAATTGACATCACGTGTTCTTGTCCTCTCCCATCCTCCCAAGATCTTTCCATGTCCGTTGTATTCCTTTCTTTTCTGTCTCCTTTTCTATTCTCCTTTTGGTTTTCCTCTATCGCTCTTACCCTAGGGGTTCCAAAAAGAGGACTGCCTTGTAATGTTTTCAACAGGTTTGCTCAGTAAATGTTCTATCCATCACAAGCATCGTCTTCTATTTTCTTGTTCCACTAGCACGTGCCTGGTTTTTGTCTTAAATTCCACATTTGAGATCTTGTCCTTCTATTGTTGGCAGGTACCAAGTTATGAATGTCTGTAGCTTCATGGCTGTCGTTTATGGTGTTTTCCATGTTTCACAGCCATACAATAGGACTGCCTTGGCATATAGGTTAAAGATTCTGATTTTTTGTTTTCAACTTGATTTGTTTTTATTTCCACGTTGTTGTTGTTGTTGTTGTTGTTGTTTAACTAGGGCTGCTGAACTTCTCGCTCTTTTGCAGCCAATACCAAGTGGAAGACTCCTTGGTATTATCTACACTGTAGACCTAGGCTTTTCCTGTGGCGTTTCTGCAATTCCGAAACGTGCTGAGCTGAAGTCATGTGCTCCAGTATCTCCAACCTGGCTTCATTTAAAGGATCGTCCCATCTGGTCTCAAGCTAGCAGGAAGTAGCACGTGGTACACTGGGCCTTCTCCGTCATCCAAGGGAGCTCTCCAAATATCTTCTTCTTCTTCTTCCGTCCTTAGCCACCGACCGTCAAAGCAGTCAGTGGCCATTACGCCTAGTGGCGTCTTAGGACAACAGCAGATAGGTTTTCTTTGCCATTGTTTCCCATCACGCCTATTGGCGTCTTTAGGGCAACGGCTAATCAATCCATTTGCTGTTGTTTCCGTAATCGAAGTGACTGGCAAACGGGTGATCAGCCCGTTGGTTCTCCAAATATGCAGAGCTAAAATACTGTGCTCTGGTTCTGGGCTCTCCCAAGGAATGTTCACGTCCTACACAGAGCCACTTCTCAACTCCGCTTGCTCATCATGGGCCCATAGTGAGATCCTGCTGCATGCAGCTAACCAGGTAAAAGCCAAAACTACACCTGGGGCTCAGGTATTTCAATGCACTTCCCAATATAGTAAAAGCCTTTCTTGCCTTTGGTATTATTATTTTGATATCAATGTCTGTCCCTTCACCTTTGTCTACATTGCTGCCAAGATATCAGTGTGTATTTTCAGACTCAATTGCTGTCACCTCCCATCTATTTAATAAAACATATTTTGATCGGATAGTTATTGATCAGAAAAACCAGGTCATCCCAAAAAAAAATAATCTAGATCGTCAATCTATTTTGTCAGATTGCACTGAGTTCCACTTTTGTTGGCTGATATGGTTATTTTCATTACCTAACCTAAATTGAGCGTACGATTGGCAGAGTGGTTAGAGCGCTGGTCTCTCGCGGCAAAGGTGCCGGGTTCAAATCACGGTACCGACACTCTCCAGTCAACCCAGCTGTAAATGAGTCCTACCTGACTTTGAGTTAGGGAAGGAAAAGGCAGCGAGGAAAGGAACTGGTCACCCTACCTCTCGATTCTGAATTTAGTATAGGGAAATCTCTAACACTTCACTCCCCTACTGCAGTATCTGCTACGGGACTACCTTCACCTTTTTTAAATAAATATATATCCAGTGAGAAGAGAAATGGTGACAAGAGGCACTCGTGTTCGTATCTCAAACGGTTCTGTAAGCTTTACTTGAAGAATTCTGCATGTCACATCTTCTTATGTTTTCTTTATTAGGTTAACAATCTCCAGGGGAATACTGTAATACCACATTAGTTTCCAAAGTGATTCACTGTCTACCCTGTTAAATGTCACTTCACTGTTCCTAAATCCAATATAAGTTCAGTTTTAAACTTTGTTCACCTATTATACGCAGTGTGGATATCTGTCCGATTGACAGAGTGATTAAAGAGCTGGCCTATCGCAGCAAAGAAAGAGAGTTCGAAACACAGTAGCGTCACGCTCAAGTCTACCCAATTGTACACGGGTATTTGGCTCTTCTCTTGAGCCAGGGAAAGGAAAGGCAACTCGAAAGGGAAGGGTCACCCCCACCTCTCGAAGCTGGGCCTAGGATAGTGAAGTATTTAACACTTCGTTTTCCTACGGCAGTATCTGTTATACGATTACCTTTACTTTTTACAGTATTCTGCTTTGTCGTAAACGTTTATTGTCACATTACTTTTTACAGTATTCTGCTTTGTCGTAAACGTTTATTGTCACATTACTTTTTACAGTATTCTGCTTTGTCGTAAACGTTTATTGTCACATTACTTTCTACAGTATTCTGCTTTGTCGTAAACGTTTATTGTCACATTACTTTTTACAGTATTCTGCTTTGTCGTAAACGTTTATTGTCACATTACTTTTTACAGTATTCTGCTTTGTCGTAAACGTTTATTGTCACATTACTTTTTACAGTATTCTGCTTTGTCGTAAACGTTTATTGTCACATTACTTTTTACAGTATTCTGCTTTGTCGTAAACGTTTATTGTCACATTACTTTTTACAGTATTCTGCTTTGTCGTAAACGTTTATTGTCACATTACTTTTTACAGTATTCTGCTTTGTCGTAAACGTTTATTGTCACATTACCTTTTACAGTATTCTGCTTTGTCGTAAACGTTTATTGTCACATTACTTTTTACAGTATTCTGCTTTGTCGTAAACGTTTATTGTCACATTGCTATTTAATTTGCATTTTCTTAGAACAAGCCCTAATACGTTTTATTCCTGATGCGAAAAAAGCTAATTTTTCATAATTCTTTCTTTCCGAACATCCTCGGTAGTATTTTTACTTGCTCAACGTATCATTAATATTGTCTGCAAGCGCACGTTTCTGTGGCCTAGAGTGATACTGATTGCTAGGTAACTGTCCATGATTAGAGTCCATATTACAAGAACGGCTTTGTACATGAAGATCCCATTAAAAAAAAAAATATTTAAAAACAAAAAACACTCATTCTTGTGGTTAAGCCATCGGAATTTCCTTTTACTGAGGCCTGTACGGTAGAGTAGTCTGTCCTCCAACGGTTCACCTGTTTCCTTTCTGTTTCATTCTCTACGTTAACGATTTCTATGACATATTAGGCTTGATTGCAGTCGGTAAAATGTCATTCCGACCAGGTATTGTAGCAAACGAAGTATGTTGTGATACACTTTGTGCCACAAATGGGAAATCCCATTTGAAAGTGTTTGTTGCGCCAATTTGAAGTTTGCAGATTTATGAAACAACATCAAAGAAATTAATGTATTATAACTAACGCAGCAAGAGTTTGCTATGTGCCAACCCCTACACCCTGTAGCATGTGTTTACGGTAGGAAAAATACACAATTCACGTTTTTAGATAGCCCGTGTACAAAATATAGAACAGAGAATCAGATAACGTGTTGTCAGTAAGTGACGGCACTGTAATATATTACTTACAGTTATGGAAAAGATACATCCTAATCAGGGCCGGCCTTAAGGCTTTCGGCACCCCGGGCTAGTGGCTTGACATGCACCTCCTCCCCCATACTTCTAGCCGCGAAAGTAAATTAAATTCTACTGGAACATTAAGTAATATTCGTGAATAAAATTGCCGGCCAGTTGCAGATAATTATTGCTATTAAAAAACTAAAAACAGAATGTATTTCAGCGTTTTCTTATAACAGATTTACATGATGTGCTTGGGCATGCGCAAACTGTGTCACATCTAAAGAAAAGTCGAGGTTTGCGATAAAAGAATACTTTTTTCCCTCGCCCGTTTCGGCGCCTCCTTGCCTTTAAAGCGCCCAGTATGGTCGCCCAGATCGGCCTGCCCTTAGACCGGCTTTAATCCTAATTATAACTTAACAGCGGCTGGATATTATCATCCATAAATGTTCCTGTAATTCCTGTATACACATATTGGGATTCTCGCCGGTGCTACGGAGTTCGTGCACTGTGCTGAGATCCTCCTCGTGTGATCTAAGGGAGGAGATCGGAGCACTGATGGGAGTTGTCCGTATCAAACAAGAAAACGTATTTTCCCATGTTCATATTTTGTTTTATGTCCGTGTAGGACTCTCACAAAGCCTCCGATTGGCAGAGTGGTTAGATCACACGTTTCTCGCGGCAAGGCGCCGAGTTCGATTCACGGTATCGACATGCTTCACTCTACCCAGCTGTAAATGGTTACTTGAGTTAGAGAAGGAACTGATTACCCCACTTCTCGATGCTGGACCTACTATAGTGAAGTCTCTAACCCTTCACTCCCCTATGGCAATATCTACAATGGGACTACCTTTTTAGGACTCTCACAATGCTAAGGACGTATGAACTTTTATTTATTTATCCATTAACCTCCGCCTCCCAAGGAGCAGAAGACGTAACAAAATGAAGCCAAATCCAATTTTCCCGCGTAATCCAGTCACGGTTTTTCCATGTCTGCTATTTCCTTGTCACGGCTGTCTCCAGTTCCTCTTTCCGTACGTTTTCCGGGCACCTTCTGCCTCGCTTATCTTGAGGGTCTCAAAGCTAGGACTGCCTTGAAAAGCTATCATAACGTTTCCTCATTGTTTATCGTATGAGTATATGAGGAGGACTGCCGTAAGACGGGGTCAAACGGTAAAGTAGAGAGAAAAAAAAATGGTAATGCGTCTTACTAGGAGAAAAGACAAGAAGAAAACAAAAAACTACGTTGCGGTTACCGAAGTTTCCGATTCAGCGGCAGACATTTTAATGCTAACTTGTGACACATTTCAGGGAGTGTTTGCTCTCATTTTCATGTTTCCCACTTAGTTCTCACTTTCTTTTCTGTCTGTTTTTGTGTGCGTGGTTTGTCTGTCCCTGTCGAAGACCTTGTGGCCGCAACGTAGTTTTTTTTATTTTATTTGTCTTTTCTCCAAATAAGATGTATTACCTTTTTTTATTTTTTCTCCCTTGCACTCTATTGTGTATCATATACAACGCCGTGTCTTCTCATTTCTGGTTCCACTGGCGTGTGCCTGGTTCTTGTCATCAGCTGTTCCTTTGTGAGTTTGCCGTGCCCTTTCAATTCTTCTGTTCTATACAAGCACCCATTTATGAATGTTTAACTTCCTGGTTGTTGTTATTTTTGTTTTCTCCATGTTTCACTGCCACAGAATAAGACTGACTTGACATTTGACTTAAAGATCTATACTTTCAAGCTGGACGTTATTTCTTTCACTATTTTGTAAAATAAAAGGGAGTGAAGTGTTATTATCGTCGTAATTGTCTTTAGCGTTCCTCATGGAGCTACCAACGCAGTTGGTTCCCTTACAAGAAACCAGCACCAAGCTTTCATGTGCTCTTGTAGGCAGTAGTTTATGTCACCGTGGAGTTTGCCCAAGCATTATTCATGCTATAGGGAAGGTTATAGGAACGCCTAAAGTATGTCACCGTGGGGTTTGCCCAAGCATTACTCATGCTATTTGTCAAGATTAGATGAACGCTTAAGACAGTTCACGGTGAAGAAAGTTAAGTATGAATAAAATAAGACGAGTGTTCAGTAACTTGGCTCGCGTTAACAAAACGTGAGTATTTTTTTTTCTCGTGAGTTGTAAATCAAAGGCTTAACTAATGAAAGTAGTGAAAAACAAGTGAGGGCGACGAATCAGAAGTAGCGAAGGAATCGTACGTGAGAACAATGACCAGAGGTCAGTAAGGGGAGTCCGGTTTCTGAGTTTGAAGAAACAAGAAGTGTTTTTTTTCTGGGCGGTTGCCTGCAGACGAACGGATTCTGTGGTTTGACAGAAGTAGAATAAGTCTAGCAAGATATAAGAATAAGTCTAGCAAGATATAGAGGTTATAGGATAAGGAACATAAGTCCAGAAATTGTTCAGAGGATGTGTTAGCGCTAGACAGTAACTGTATAAGGTAATGAAGAAGTCTTGTGTAGATTATGAGAGTAGTGAATGTATTTCAGGAGATATTCAGTAATTTGATTGTAAGTATGATTTTGAACTTATTATGCATACAAGTAAGAGATTTACAGGAGAAGTAACGCAGATGTACCAAGTCGACATGTCAAATATATATGTTGAGAACTTTGTGGACTGAGCAACAAAAGAGTAAAGTTAGAGGTAAAGGATAACCACCTTTGTCATGGTGAGTTCACGACAAGTAAATGATTTGATATATAGAGATATTTAAGTGAACAGGAGTAAAGTTGATTGAACTAAACAAGATACAGGAGGACGATGCATATACATGAGATATAGAACTTTTATATATGAAGCCAACATGAGATAAACGTATGCAAGCTCTGGGATGAATTATTTGTCTTGCTGATAAAGATATATATACATATTTATGTAAATAAATGTTTTGATGGATACAGCAGATGTTTGAGTCCGTCTGTGAGCGTTGATGTATGTGGCCAGCTAATAAGAATAATAAAAACAAACTACCACTATACGAATGTCAGTAGAAACAGCAAAGAAGGAACCGAACGAGTCGTGGGTTAAAGAAAAGAGGGAAAATATGTTCATCCAGGAATCTACACCTCTGGCGGAGATGGCCAGTACACAAGTACACTATTAACCCACTTGGAAGATAAACAAAAAAGAGATTTTGTGACTTGAGTAATAATTAGAACAGGCCACCCCTGTCACATGCTACTAATTGGTGTCGTAACCAGTTCTACAACAGACAGACGGTTACATTTATGTAGCTATTAGTTTTTACATTATGAGAGTGCCAGCGCGATGCACAACGTCATATTAGTCGCTTCATACGACACGCACAAAATCCCTGTAGTTACATGTTAATTATGTCACGATTGGGTCATTGATTTAGTTAATTAGGGAAGGATGGGAGGGAGGTGTGAACAATGAGTCTGAGGGGAGATGAGAGGGCAGAAAGGTTTCCTGGACCTCCTCCCCCCCCCCCCCACCCCCCCCCCCCCCCCCCCCCCCCAAGAAACAAAAACCTAGTTGAAAAACTACAGCATGAGTCTTTTCTTTACGCAAGTATACATTTACCTCCGTTGATGGTTGTTATTATTTTGTTCTTTCACTTCCTCTCAGAATGTCAGACGGGCCTGCGTGCCCAATTCTTAACCCTTTGAAAATAAAGTTCGTTCGTTCGTTCGTTCTCTCTCCTTCTCCCTCTATCACGCTCTCTTCAACAGCCAAATCAGTGTGCCCCAGCAGCAAATATTGTCAAACATTATTTTGTCATTATCCCCGTGTATTTATGCATATATGCCATGTCAATGATTTGCTGCATCTTTTATGTACGAATCATCTCCATTAGCGTAGAATCCCGACAAAGCCAGGTATCATTTATTCACGGAATACATCCCTTCTGATATTAAACCACGACATTTATCAGGGAAACTGAGAAAGTCTTTTGGGAACAGAACAATCCGCGAGTGTCAACTGCTGGTTGAATGCAAAGACGTGTTAACACTTTATGCATTAAGGCTCTTTGTCGAAGCCGCCCTAATAATATTTTCATTAACTTGTGGAAATGTCGATTTATTACATTCTATTCATCCTTTCTGGCTGCGCCTCAAGTAATAAATTGAGCCGTATTTGGGGATTTATGAAATGCTATTTACGCTTTCTGAGTTGTGGCTGAAGTAATGAACTGTGTCATATGTGATGCTTTCTGAGTTGTGGTTGAAGTAATGAATTGTATCATATGTGACGCTTTCTGAGCTGTGGCTTAAGTAATGAACTGTGTCATATGTGACGCTTTCTCAGCTGTGGCTGAAGTAATGAACTGTGTCATATGTGACGCTTTCTGAGTTGTGGTTGAAGTAATGAACTGTGTCATATGTGACGCTTTCTGAGCTGTGGCTAAAGTAATGAACTGTGTCATATGTGACGCTTTCTGAGCTGTGGCTGAAGTAATGAACTGTGTCATATGTGATGCTTTCTGAGTTGTGGTTGAAGTAATGAATTGTATCATATGTGACGCTTTCTGAGCTGTGGCTTAAGTAATGAACTGTGTCATATGTGACGCTTTCTCAGCTGTGGCTGAAGTAATGAACTGTGTCATATGTGACGCTTTCTGAGTTGTGGTTGAAGTAATGAACTGTGTCATATGTGACGCTTTCTGAGCTGTGGCTGAAGTAATGAACTGTGTCATATGTGACGCTTTCTGAGCTGTGGCTCAAGTAATGAACTGTGTCATATGTGACGCTTTCTGAGCTGTGGCTCAAGTAATGAACTGTGTCATATGTGACGCTTTCTGAGCTGTGGCTCAAGTAATGAACTGTGTCATATGTGATGCTTTCTGAGTTGTGGCTGAAGTAATGAACTGTGTCATATGTAACGCTTTCTGAGTTGTGGTTGAAGTAATGAATTGTATCATATGTGACGCTTTCTGAGCTGTGTCTTAAGTAATGAGCTGTGTCATTTGTGACGCTTTCTGAGTTGTGGCTGAAGTAATGAACTGTGTCATATGTGACGCTTTCTGAGCTGTGGCTGAAGTAATGAACTGTGTCATATGTGATGCTTTCTGAGTTGTGGTTGAAGTAATGAATTGTATCATATGTGACGCTTTCTGAGCTGTGGCTTAAGTAATGAACTGTGTCATATGTGACGCTTTCTCAGCTGTGGCTGAAGTAATGAACTGTGTCATATGTGACGCTTTCTGAGTTGTGGTTGAAGTAATGAACTGTGTCATATGTGACGCTTTCTGAGCTGTGGCTGAAGTAATGAACTGTGTCATATGTGACGCTTTCTGAGCTGTGGCTGAAGTAATGAACTGTGTCATATGTGACGTTTTCTGAGCTGTGGCTGAAGTAATGAACTGTGTCATATGTGACGCTTTCTGAGCTGTGGCTCATGTAATGAAGTGTGTCATATGTGATGCTTTCTGAGTTGTGGCTGAAGTAATGAACTGTGTCATATGTAACGCTTTCTGAGTTGTGGCTGAAGTAATGAACTGTGTCATATGTGACGCTTTCTGAGCTGTGGCTGAAGTAATGAACTGTGTCATATGTGGTGCTTTCTGAGTTGTGGTTGAAGTAATGAATTGTATCATATGTGACGCTTTCTGAGCTGTGTCTTAAGTAATGAGCTGTGTCATTTGTGACGCTTTCTGAGTTGTGGCTGAAGTAATGAACTGTGTCATATGTGACGCTTTCTGAGTTGTGGCTGAAGAAAAAACTGTGTCACATGTGACGCTTTCTGAGCTGTGGCTGAAGTAATGAACTGTAACATATGTGACGCTTTCTGAGTTGTGGTTGAAGTAATGAACTGTGTCATATGTGACGCTTTCTGAGCTGTGGCTGAAGTAATGAACTGTGTCATATGTGACGCTTTCTGAGCTGTGGCTGAAGTAATGAACTGTGTCATATGTGACGTTTTCTGAGCTGTGGCTGAAGTAATGAACTGTGTCATATGTGACGCTTTCTGAGCTGTGGCTCAAGTAATGAAGTGTGTCATATGTGATGCTTTCTGAGTTGTGGTTGAAGTAATGAATTGTATCATATGTGACGCTTTCTGAGCTGTGGCTCAAGTAATGAGCTGTGTCATTTGTGACGATTTCTGAGCTGTGGCTCAAGTAATGAGCTGTGTCATATGTGACGATTTCTGAGTTGCGGCTCAAGTAATGAACTGTCATATTGACGATTTATGGAATCACTTTTACCATTTGTTTGAGTAGCGGCTTAATTAAAAAAAACAAACAACAACAACACAATTTTACTTTATGTAACAGACATTTTCTTTAGTCATATTATACTTAGAAACATAATTTAATTATTGTTTTCTTCTTGACTCATGTATGTAGCTTCTACATTTAAGTTATATAGTAATTCACGATATGAAACTATATATAGAGCAGTGCAACAGGAGGCAATGTGATCATCTGAAGTTCTTCCCGTCAGACAAGTGTTACAGCCTCATTCACACTCTAAGACGGCGGTAGACAAAAACAGGAGCTATGGGGCTCTTCGTTTTTCCAATACACTCCAAGCCAACATTTTAAAAGATATCCTCACATTTACAAAATATGTTGTGGTAAAGCTAGTCGAACTTACTTTATTTTAGTTCTACCTTCGTCATTTTTGACGGCTTGCTCCATAGCGTCACAACTAATGCATCCAAATAAATGACCACAAGAGAATTAGTGCCGGTATCACGACGTGAAATAGAAAAAGCACAACATATACTGCTCAAAAAAAGTTAAAGGCCACTTTCAATTTTTAGGTCATTTCAACTATGCTGTTTTTTTAAAAACCTGAACACTCAGTCAAAAAAGTTTTGCTGCATTTTGTTGCATGCTTAAACAATGTTTGTTAATCTGACAATAAATCAAATCTGTGTTACGTGTGTGTACCTCCAAGGTCAATCAAATGTACGTGGTTGAAAGGGAAATAATGCATGTTTGAAAATGCTTCCTATGGCAAAGCCTGTTGATAACATTGCTGAAATTTGCTTTCCACGTGCAAGTCGTGACTATAGTGAACACATTTCACCCACTTTTCGGAAGGAATGGGCAATGGGTATGTTTGTAACATTTACCATTTTAGCCATGGCTCAGCTAAGACGCTTGACCAATGTTGACAGATGGAGAGCGATGGCATGGCTGCAGGATGATGTAGGGCTGCGAGAAGTTGCTAGGAGATTAGGAGTTGCCCACTCTGTCATACAAACTCTGCGTGATCGTTATAATGCAGCCGGCAGTGTCGCAGAAGAATGCAGGTCAGGACGTCCAAGGTCTACCACAAGACGGCAATGAGCTGACCCATGGCTAAAATGGTAAATGTTACAAACATACCCATTGCCCGTTCCTTCCGAAAAGTGGGTGAAATGTGTTCACTATAGTCACGACTTGCACGTGAAAAGCAAATTTAAGCAATATTTTCAACAGGCTTTGCCATAGAAAGCATTTTCAAACATGCATTATTTCCCTTCCCACCACGTGCATTTGATTGACCTTGGAGGTATACACACACGTAACACAGATTTGATTTATTGTCAGATTAACAAATATTGTTTAAGCATGCAACAAAATGCAGCAAAACTTTTTTGACTGAGTGTTCAGGTTTTTAAAAAAAACAGCTTAGTTGAAATGACCTAAAAATTGAAAGTGGCCTTTAACTTTTTTTGAGCAGTATAATTATCTCCCTCATTGTTTGGTCGAGTGACTTCTTAGTGTATCATAAACTGATAAAATGTCACGAGAAACAATATAAGACCGTGCAGATAAAAAAAAAAGGCTAGTGGTAAATCCATACATTATATTCACCGCTGCTAAACGATTCATGTACATGTTGACGCAAAACAGCCCATATTAGCAGCTCGTGAGCCAGGGGTTTAAAAAAAACTCAGCCCGAAACAGAATCTTCTTTATGCAATGGCGATCAGTGCGTGCTCTTCATCCAAAAAAATCAAATGAATACTTCTATTAATAGTTTTTTGTTTCCTCTCGCATTATACCTTTTTTCGTCAACGCGAGAGACATTAATAATGCATCTGACTATTTTTCTGTATTTTTTATTTCACCGTTTTTTTTTTTTTCATTTTTGTGCTGGCTGGCGTTGGTTAGAACACTCATTGAGGAAACGAGCTGATAGCCTTGCAAGACAATCCGTTTTCTGGAATTTACAGAGACAGGAGGTAGAGAGAGATAATAAAACATGCATATGATTACGGTTGTTGGTCAGGAGAGCCAGGTCATAGACTACTGGATTCCATTTCTGTTGGCTGAAGTCGGCGTTTGATAACCCAAATCTATAGTTAATAGGAAGAGAGATGGTGACAAGAGGTATCCCTTTCGCATATCAGTTCTTATCCCAGCATGTCACATCTTCATATGTTTTCTTTTCTAAGTTAATAATCTTCATTTCGATTTCCAAACTGATTCCCTGTCCACAGTGACAAGTGATTTTTCAAAGTCCAAAAAATCCAATGTAAAGAGGTGAGTTCTATTCCAGACTTTGTTCAATGTTCAACTAATATTCTTAATGTGGCTATCCGGTCTATGCAGTATCAGTTTTGTACAAAATGTAGAAGATACTACATTTCAATTTAACTTATCATTGCTTTTAATTTTTTTTAAACATAATTGTTGCTAATGCTGGTTGTTTCCCGTAAATAAAAATACACATCAAAAGTAGGTATGTTGCAGGCACTTGTTAGAAATTGCTTTAGAAAACTAGACAACAGAAAAGCAACAGAAAACTAGACAACAGAAAAGCAACAGAAAACTAGACAACAGAAAAGCAACAGAAAACTAGACAACAGAAAAGCAACAGAAAAGCAAGGAAAGGTGATAGGCTTACCGGGGAGTCGAGCCCAGTATCATGCGAACGGAGTGAATCGTGACTAACTACACTGCTACCTAAGCGCAACAAAAACTGTGTGTCATGGACAATCATTTAAGCACGACCATTCCAGGTAGCTACGGAATATTAGACCGAAGAACGACCCATACTAATTATAGACGCAATCACATCTATAGCCTTCCGCTATTCACTCCGGTAGCGACACGGCGGTGACGTTCGGATGGGCATGGGTTCGAGTCCCCGTTAATGCTATCACTTATGTTGCTGTTCCTCTTGTTTAGTTTTTTACATCTTCGTGTCTTACGAGATCTTGCAACACACCATTTACTTGCATCACATATTACTACTATTCACAGACGACAGCGGTCGATTGACAGAGTGGTTAAAGCGCTGGTCTCTCGCAGCAAAGGTGCTTGGTTCGAATCACGGTACCTATACGCTCGTCTACCCAGCTGTACATGGGTACTGTGACATAATTTGTGCGCTATCTTCTGCTCTCCGGCAGGATTAAACTACATTTGTTGTGCGTACTGAATTAGGCGCAATGTTCTCTTGTTAGCACACTTTTTCCCTACTGTCATTGTTCACGTTTCACGCTTCGATGCATGACAGGGCCAGACAAGCGTATCGCCCATCCCTGAGAGATTAATTGAGTCCCTAAAACGTGATAATACCACACTGACTCCAAATAAATGCGAGCATGAAGTGTTTGCTTAAGATTGCATAATTACTTCCGACTCGACGGCAGGGTTAGGCGATTATAGATAAACGCAATCTTGGAAGACATCTGGAAGAGCGAGAAGGACGAATGATGTAAGGAAACTTCCGGACAACCTGGTTATGATCAAGAAAAGATGTAGGAAGTTGTAGCGTAAAATTTACCAAGAATTGTCGGATGTAGCAACTCTATTTACGGAGGATGACTGTTTGAAATTTTCAAATGCATGAGTCATACAGAATACTACATGAGGAAAAGTTTTCATAATATGAACTTTGAATGTATTGGCTGACATTGGAGACGCCAATAAACAACTGCGCTGATTGGGACTTTTGCAGAAAACGCCAGTTGGAAGCATGGGCCGGGAGCTTACGAGATAACGTAGGAAAAGTCTGACATACGGCACTGCATTCCTGAAATCGTCAACGTAGACAGCCCGGACCTTGCCACAGAAAAGAATAGAGTTGGATTCTGAATTTATAGGACTGGACAAAAAGTATTAACAGCATCTCTGTACATCAGTAGAAAACTCGCCAACATTAATACGGAACCTGGAATTCTACAGGACCACTCACAAGCCACAGAGGGATTCTGAAATAGAAATAATACCTTAGACGTGTGTTCGAGGCATCTGTAAATTGCCAGGACTATTCTACTGAACAAGAAGTCTAAGATTTCTCAATTATTGAGATGAACAAGATACTTGCTAGTGGTGAGTCTAAGATTTCTCCAATTATGTATATTATTGAGATGTTGTATGTATGTTTAAAGTTGTTCCTTCAGGCACAAGCCACTTGCAGCTGTCCAGTTGACATGTTTTCATTACATTAAGGTAGTAGGCTACCTTGATAGGGTAAAAAACTCAAATTTTCCTTTCAGAATCAAACAACCATGGGTATAGTGTTAGTATGGACTTAAAATTGTTGTCCACATAATGACCTCATTAATTATGCAAATTAGCTATACAATATGGCCGCCGTAGTGAATAAATTATACACCTTTTTCAAAACATCATAACTATGTTATTTGTACAAGGATCTGACTGAAACTTGGCAAATTGAATCATTATATATAGCGTGAGGTTATGACCTAAAATGACAGAGATTGACAGAAAGGTTAATTTTTAATGAATTTTCAAAGTTTATATTTCTGGAATGTTTGATATTTGTGCCTCATTATATATGCATGATGGTCATAAAACTAAAACTTTGAATTCAATTGTATCCATTTTAAATCAGAATCTGTAAGATTATATGACAACCAACTGTGTTAATTTTCATGTCAATTGAATGTACAGATCCAGAGATATCTTGTTTCAAAGATCACCAATTATGTTGAAAAGACAATTCCGAGAAATCAAAGAAAAACAGAAAAAGAACTCGCAAAATGAAGTTTAATGAGCTCCTGTTGAATAAAGGTCTCCTTCTACTGCAGCTGCAGTGTCTATGAATCCCCTTTTCGGTGCTCTTAGGGTCTTTCCATTGCAATGTCCTTACTTGCTGAATAGATCCTGTGCAGCGTTCTCCTGTATGCTTTCTTTGCCATGGGTTGACTTGTGTTCATGTATATTGAAAAATTCTGAAATGCACTGTGGCCTTTCCCAATAGAACGCACAAATGCCACCATTCGCACATTTACTTCTTTGTGTTTGTGAGTAGCTGGAGATGAAACATCAGAAGTATTGAAATTGGCATTCCATTCGACACAGTTTGTGCACTTGATACTGATTTCATGACAAAAGCCATCCCGAGTCTCTTCGACGATCTCACAGGTCGGTGAGTACTGATAACATTTGTCACATCTAAAGTTAGCGCATAAAAACCCAAACAGCAGTTTTACATCCATAAGGATAAACACATTTCCTCTGTTGTCATTTTTAGCTTGTCCTTCACTTTCTTGGACCTTTATTTTCTTTGCTGAGGAGCACAGAGGCTTTATAGCGCCACTATCGACAATAGGTGTCTCATTTTCAGGCAACGGTTTGTTGGTGTACCGATTTCCAAGGAACTTACTTTGTCTTATTTCCCATTGTGAACAAAAGAAGCTCTGCTAACTACTATTATACAGTATAAAACTAGGTCTAGCAATAAATAGAGTTGATGTGGGTGAAAATGCACAATGCATGTAACAAATGCTGAAATTTACGATCAAAGCTTTCTAGACACACACTTTTGAAAAATTCATAAGAAATCATTGAGTGATTCCTCTTGGAAAAGTTATAAATATCTTTCTCCTGTTGCCTCAGTATAATTATAATTTCGCAGTTTTACAATTACGCACCTTCATGTTGGGTCATTATTCACAAGGTAACCAACTATAAACATTGGTTGCTATGCAAATCACTCAAGGGGGTGTGTGTAGAAAAACACTGATTCCTATCATACCAGAGTATCTCTAAGCTTCTATGAATTATTTTTAGTACAAGAACATGTTGACGATGATTTAAAGCATGAAAATGAAAATTGTTGGATTTTTATTTTTTAAAATCTTTTGTGGGTAGCCTACTACCTTAACTGAAAGAATGGTGATTTTTTCATCACATCCCCTGAGTTATATGATATACACTCAAGGAGAGTACAAATTCTGATAAAAGAATCGGTGACGGACAGCAGGGAAAGGCGCGTGGTCTAAATCAGGAAAACAAATACTTAGCGACGGAATGTGTTCTTTTATTCCCTCTAAAGTTGGTGGTACGGATTGGAGAGACCGTTTGAGGTTCTACTCACGTTACCAGCTGTACTAGTCTGTGGTTCGAAGCTTGAGGTTGACACGTGAAATCTACATCCCACGGGTGAAGATCCCTGCCTTGACCAGAAGCGGTTACCTTCAGAATCCTTTGGAGATGTGCCCTTGCCACAAAGATGAAGTGACGGAACCAGCAGCACCAACAGTTCAGCAATTTGGAAGCTAAGTTAAATTTTTAAGCAGGCCAAATCAAAAGACTTTATTTTCATCTTCCAAACCGAGATCTATGATGAACCATAATTTCTCATAATTACCATTTCATATTTATTTACATTTGTTTAAAAGTAATTGACCATTAAATTTGTATATGTTGATTTTGACAAATTCATAGTTGAATTAATCATTACAGAGAGAAACGCATATGAATGATCCAGAACCTTTAGTATATATATATATATATATATATATATATATATATATATATATATATATATATATATATATATATATATATATATATATATATATATATATATATATATATATCGAGCTAATAAAACGGATTTCGCTGAATTAAATCAGATGGTGGCTTGAACGAGCAAATCATTTATATCCATCTTCACAAAAGGCGGCGGGTCAGATACATAGTTAACGTGCTACGACTCATTCAACATTGTTCTTGACTTCTGATAAACTTGTGAACACACCCTCGAGGTAAAAGCATCATTATCCTTCTATCTACAACTCTGCCAAGAGTAATCTTGTGCGACGGTAGAGACCTTTGAAGACCCACATTAGATACTCTTGGTTTTGGCCACTATTGGACAACTACTGCAGAGCAAGGGGAGGCAACCCGTGACAGGTACTTTCCTCTGCTCTTTGAGTTAAGGAGGGAAAAGGCCGCGAGGATGGGAACTAGTCAACCCACCTCTCGATGCTGAGCATAGTTTGGTGAAGTCTCTAACACTTCACTCCCCAACGGCAGTATCCACTATGGGACAACCTTTTATTTTAATTCACAGGCAACGGGCTTCACTCTTTGTCTCCCGTAATTAAAAAAACACACACAAAAACAACAAATTTCTGACAATCAACAAACATTGAAGTTGTAAATCAGAGATTCTATAATACAAGGTGCTATCTGATGCCTTTACTCTGTTATTGATTAACCCAGGATGTGACAAGCCACTTTTTAGCCCTTACAAAGATTGTGTACATTTCCCGTTAGGAAATGTAAACATCACCCACCTTTGATTTCATCGATTTTTCAGTTAAAAAATAATAGTCAGGATTGAGAACATAGGAGAGTAATGACAGCAGATGTCAGTTACTTTAGCTCTTATTTGCCATATCAGCAACACATATGTCAAATTACGTTGTTCATAAAACGTGTCACATAAATATTGGGTCGATCTCTTTTCCTCTCCGGTCGTATTTAGTTACATTTTTTTAGTGGACTAAATTACGTGCTTTTCTGTGGTCGGCATATTTTCGTTCCCGGCTATCAAGCAGACATTTAGTACTTTCAAATCATCTTACACTTCTCTCAGTGATAAGTCGTCAAGTCTGTTTGCTTACCCGTTCATCCCTGCTGGAAAAGAAGACGGATGAGATAATATTAATGACAATCATGTTGGAAAATTTCGGGTGTGCCTGACATCAGGCTACGGATTAGCATTAAAATCGCCCAGCGAATCTGTTTAATCGCTGATAAGGCTTGATGAGCCTTCCTCGACCAGATGGGTAAAGGAAGAATTTTGTTTGCGCAAGCGACGTGTAGTTGGATTACACGCCTGCGCGACACATTTCTGGACAGACAAGAATGACATAATCGTTTCCGGTACACCTTGTTACAAAGACATTACACTAAAACAGAGCTATAAATAATAATAAGAGGAAATTCGCTGAATTAACTCACGTGGGGACTTGTTCGAGCTAAAATTAAATTACATAATCCTTCACATAAGTTGACGGCAGATACTAGAGTTAACGTGCTCAGCCAATGCAGCATTGTTCTCGCTTTCTGAATATCTTGTGTATACTACCTTGAAGTAGAAGCATCATTATCCTTATATCTACAACTCTGTCAAAAGTAATCTAGTGCGAAGGTAGACACCTTTGAAGCCCCACATTAGTTACTCTTGAGTTTTTTCCACTGTTGGACCAGTTCTGCAGAGCTAAGGGGAGGCAAACCGTGATAAAGCAATCGCTATTTTGTGTCACTTTGTCTGCAGATTGACTCATTATCTTCAGGCTTCCTGCTTTTAGCGTCCGACTGGCAGAGTGGTTAGAGCGCATTCTCTCGCAGCAAAGGTGCCTGATTCTAATTATGGTACTGATATGCTACAGAATACCCAGCTGTAAATGAGTACCTGACTTTGAGTTAGGGAAGGAAAAGGCAGCGAGGAAGGGAACTGGTGAACCCACCTCTTGAACGCTGGACTTAGTATGGTGAAGTCTCTAACATTTAAATCCCCTTCGGCAGTATCTGCTATTGGACTATCTTTACCTTTTTTTCTTCTTTTGATCTGCTCTCGAGCATTCTTTTCTAGGAGATATTCTAAACGAGGCTCATTGTTTTGTGTGAGTTAAAAAAAAAAGTAAAGTTTAACAAAGCTACTCTCGACCATGAATAGTTCCTGGGGTGTCAAGAGACAAAGAAATAATAAAACTGCTGCATCCTCTGGAATAAAGACAAAGTTGGAGGGACAGACAGACAGACAGACAGACAATGATATCAAAATAAGAATACAAAAAGCAAAAGGAGCTATCATTGCATTGGGAAACATATGGAGATCAAGAGAAATCAGGTTCAACACGAAAATAAGAATCTTCAACTCAAATGTGAAGTCAGTCCTATTGTATGGCTCTGAGACATGGAGAACAACAAAGACAACAACCAAAAAGCTACAGACTTTTATAAACGGGTACTTGCGTAGAATAGAAGGACTGAAATGGTATGACAAAGTCACAAATGTGGAATTGATGACAAGAACCAGACAAATGCCAGTGGAACAAGAGTTGAGAAGAAGACGCTGGCGATTGATAGGACACACATTGAAGAAACCTGTTGATAGCATTACAAGGCAGTCCTAGTTCTGGAATCCACAGGGAAAGAGAGGCAGAGGTAGACCAAAAACACATGGAGAAGAGAACTGGAAACAGAGGTGAAAATGATGAGGGAAACAGCTTGAGCGGGTGGCACAGAACAGGAAGACTTCGAATGTGTTTGTTGAAGGCCTATGCTCCTTGGGGAGCTAAAGGGTATTGGTTGATCCTCGGGAACATCGAACAAGGCAACTACTATGAGGTTATGCTTAGGAATGGCAACCTTATCCTGTAAGACAAATTGCTACAGAAACCACTTTTGTAGGAGCATGTAGATGCTGGGTGCAGGTAACACTGACAAACAACATTTTGCTTTCTTATATAAGAATAAGTGTTCTTAGGTCAGTTTGTTGCGCTGATTTCAAATTTGAAATCCGTTTATCTCTATCACATCGGGTTCTTAAGATATTTGTGAATAAATATATTTTTGGGAAACCGTAAATTGCCCCGTTTCATTTTTACTATATAACTTATTAAAAATTAATAAAATGCAAAATAATTCTACTTTTTATACTGCTAAAAGATGCATGACATATGTTACGCTATTTTTCAAATAGTTGCTGTATTTTGAAATAATTCTGAGCGAAATATGGCTTCTAGAAGTTGTAGAAATTCGGCTGATCTGTTCTGTTACGTGTGCGGATATTTTACCGATCGTGTTCACTAGAAAAACTTTACACCATTACTAAAGAAAGCATATGAACTTTATTTCGATTCGAAATTTGATGATGCAAATAAATCTTGGAAGCCAAATGCAGTTTGTTCGACTTGTGCAAATACATTGGCAGGTTGGTTACGAAAATCGCCGAAGTATAAGTCGATGCCTTTTGGGGTGCCAGTAATATGGCGTGAACTGACAAATCACGCTACTGATTGTTACTTCTGCTTGACAAATATCCATGGTTTCACTTTTAAAACTAGAAAGTCTGTGGTTTATCCAAATATTGAATCGGTTTCGAAACCAGTGCCTCATGATCCGATCACGTGTCCGATCTCAGTTCCACCAGAACAATATCCGTTGGACGTGAATGAACCATCAGAAAGTGATAGTTTACATGCTTTAGAAACTAATTCTGACTCGGATTATATACCGGTGAATGATGGTGTTCACTTAATTAACCATTCAGAACTTTTAGATCTCATACGTGATCTCGCTCTTACCAAAGGACAAGCGGAATTACTCGGTTCGAGACTCAAAGAATGGAATCTTTTAGCGCTCAATATTCCTATTTCTAAATTTCGTCATAGACACAGAGAACTTGTTCAATACTTTGAGATGGATGATGACATTTGCTGTTGCAAAGATGAAAACGGTCTAATGGTGCACCTCGGTCATGAGCACATAGTCAACGAATGGCGACTTTTCATCGACTCTTCCAAGACTAGTCTAAAAGCAGTGTTATTGCATAACGGAAATTTATTTTCATCAATTCCAGTCGCCTACTCTGTTCATATGAAAGAAACTTATGACAATATGGCTATACTTTTGGCGAAAATAAAGTACAATGACTACCAATGGCGGATTTGTGGAGACCTAAAGGTCATTGCAATTCTCACGGGCATGCAGACTGGGTATACTAAATTTTGTTGCTTCCTATATGAATGGGACAGCCGCAACAGACAGGAACATTATGCAAGAAAGATGTGGCCTATCAGGGATCGTATGCAGCTCGGGCATAAACATGTAATAAACGAGCCATTAGTTAACAAAGACAGCATCAATTTACCACCGTTTCATATAAAGTTGGGGCTCATGTAGAATTTCGTAAAAGCGTTAGATAAAACGAGCAAAGCTTTCACTTATCTTCGAGAAAAGTTTCCGCAAGTTAGCGATGCAAAGATAAAGGAAGGTATCTTTGTAGGACCTCTGATTAGGAAAGTTATTGCAGACAAACAATTCGAGAACTTGTTACATGGTAGTGAACTTCGCGCATGGATGGCATTCAAATCGATCGTCGATAACTTTCTGGGAAATCACAAATCTGTCGACTATGTGCATATTGTTAAGCAGTGCATAGATGCATACAGAATAATGGGCTGTACATGTCCCTCAAAATCCATTTGCTCGATTCGCATCTTGACTTTTTTCCAGACAACCTTGGCGAAGTCAGCGATGAACATGGAGAACGATTCCATCAAGATATCGTAGTAATGGAGTCACGTTATCAAGGACGGTGGAGTGTGACCATGCTTGCCGATTATTGTTGGATGCTTCATCGCGATGTACCACATGCAATTCACCGACGAACGTCGACTGCAAAGAAATTCAAGTCTACATAACTGTTATACTTCTTGCACGAATGATGTTGTAATACTGTATGCGTTGTTAAAAAACTTCAATTGCGTATTTCTAGAGATCCCGACCTGATAGAGAAAAACGGTTTGCAGATTTAAAAACAGCGCATTAAAATTGACCAGAAAAACATAGAAATGTTAGAGAAAGAAAAAAAAATTTTTTTTTGTAAGCCAGTGTTATCTGGATACCAGCTACAGTGATGGATTATACTCAATAAGTAGCGCAAAGGGAAATGGTGATGAAAGCTACACACAAAGAAAATGCCAGTTGTACGCCGATTTGTCAAAAGTTTAACAATTCATTGCAAAAGAAACCACGTTGTTTTAAGAAAACCTGGTATTAGCATTACAAGTCAGAGCTTATTCTGGAATCTTCTGTTCTAAGATAATTAGAGGGAGACGAAAAAAACACACGTAGACAAGAATTTTAGTAGGTGTGCCATCACGAGAGTTCTTCTTTGTGTGACGTAATTGTGTGTTTCACTGTTTACCTGTTTGTGTGTTAATTTTAGTGCTTTATATATATATATATATATATATATATATATATATATATATATATATATATATATATATATATATATATATATATATATATATATATATATATATATATATATATATATATATATATATATATATATATATATATATATATATATATACTTACTTAGTCGTTCTTCTTCTACCGTGTAGAGATTTGTAAGAGAGAGAGCGCCATACTATGCTATCGGCTGTCTTCCTCCAGGCTTGGTTCCATTCTAGTCCTCGGTCCTTCAAAGATTGTCTAATGTTGTCCTCCCAGCGGACTTTGGGTCGTCCTGGAGGTCTGGATCCCTGGCTCTTTGTTTCCCATGCTTGCCGTGGTAACCGATCTTCTCCCATTCTGCAGACATGGCCAAACCATCTCAGTTGGGACTGTTCTACTTGAGTCTGCAGGGGTTGGGTTTTTAGGCCTTGACGTATCGTCTGGTTGCGGACCATGTCTCTTCTTGTTACTTCAACCACCTTCCTCAGATACCTCATTTCTGAGGTTCGGATGTGGCTTTTGTGGGTTGTAGTCATTGCCCATGACTCGCATCCATACGTCAAGACTGGGACATAGGTGGAGCGAATTACAACCATCTTCGTCTTCTTACCAACTTCTCTTTTGCTGAGGAATCCTCGATTTATGGCTTGAAAAAGTCTCTCAGCTGCTGCCAACTCTTCTTTGGTGCCTCCCTTCCGGTCTATGACAGCCGCAAGGTATTTAAAGTGGTCGAGATGCTCTAGGCATATATATATATAATTTCATTTCTCTGCTTTTACTAGCAAATTTTATTGTGTATTTGAATGTCTGTGCGATTGCTTTAAAAACTTTTTTGTTAAAAACAAACGCGACAATAATAAACACATATTGATAGAAAAATAAGGAAGTTCTTTTACATCGTTTAGCTTACATTTTGCTTGCCATTGTAGACCGTCGGAGAATATTAGAATGTGTGCTGTAACGAAAGATGAGTGGGTGAAGGAATGTGACAGAGTAAAAGCGCTCAGTGGGCGTTGCAGACTAGAATTCATAGAATATTGAGATTTTCATTAGAGAGCTTTCATCGACGGTTATTGTTCTGTTTCTTGCTAGTCTTCATGGATTGTGAAAGATGATATGGAGATCAGACTGTAGAATTTGTTTGTTTGTGTTCACTTGACTGCCTTTCTATGTGCCTGTTTGTCTGTCCGTTTATTCATTGTGTCTGTTGCCTGACTGTTTGTCAGTGTCTCTATCGGTCTTTTTCTCTGTCTTGCTGTCTGTCTGCCTGCCTGCTCTTCTTTCTATTTGTTTTCCTGTATATCCGGTATAGTATCTATCTATCTATCTATCTATCTATCTATCTATCTATCTATCTATCTATCTATCTATCTATCTATCTATCTATCTATCTATCTATCTATCTATCTATCTATCTATCTATCTATCTATCTATCTATCTATCTATCTATCTATCTATCTATCTATCTATCTATCTATCTATCTATCTATCTATCTATCTATCTATCTATCTATCTATCTATCTATCTATCTATCTATCTATCTATCTATCTATCTATCTATCTATCTAACATTTTCCGCATGCGCTGACAACACATGAAGTCCCAGCTAATTCAGCAGATTTCCAAAATGTCACGAGTTCTTATTATATGCCACCATTATCTGATTACGTTTCAAATTTTATGTCTTATTTACTGTATGAATGGTTTAGATTGTGTTTGTTATTTTTTTTTTTATTCTTTTTTTATTTATTTTTATTATATATATATATATATCTTTTTTTTAAGGTATTAATTTTTGTTAATGTATTTTAATTAATAATTCCCCCCCCCCCACCCCCCCCCTTAAATTTGATTATGTCTGCATGTTACAAATGTATGTTATTATTTTACCTCGATAATGTTGTATGCTTAAATAATGCTAAAAATACATGTGCTATTGAAAGGATACGGTATGAAAGGTGAGCGAAAGGAAGGGCAGAATGTTAGACGGGCCTGCGTGCCCAATTCTCAACCCTTTGAAAATAAAGTTCGTTCTATCTATCTATCTATCTATCTATCTATCTATCTATCTATCTATCTATCTATCTATCTATCTATCTATCTATCTATCTATCTATCTATCTATCTATCTATCTATCTATCTATCTATCTATTTCTATCTATCTATCTATCTATCTATCTATCTATCTATCTATCTATCTATCTATCTATCTATCTATCTATCTATCTATCTATCTATCTATCTATCTATCTATCTATCTATCTATCTATCTATTTCTATCTATTTCTATCTATCTATCTATCTATCTATCTATCTATCTATCTATCTATCTATCTATCTATCTATCTATCTATCTATCTATCTATCTATCTATCTATCTATCTATCTATCTATATATATATATATATATATATATATATATATATATATATATATATATATATATATATATATATATATATATATATATATATATACTGAAGCACATTAAAAACGCACCACTATTATATATACTGATGCCGAGAAGCTGGAAAAAAAAAGTGTGGGAATGGATTTTCTCCGTGTTTGTCATGAGGTAGAGAGCGAATGGCCACTGGAATGGAAAGTGCATAATTCAACCCACGGGTTTGTATACTGACTACATGAAAACAATGAAAGTTACACGTGCAACACGATTCCCAACAGCTATGACCCTGAAAATGTGTACGCGTTGTGGCAGTATACTCGGTATAAAAAAGCCGTTGAGACAAAACACCCAGTACATGTGCTTGAAATGCCACGACTTTCTGAAAACGACCGCCAACGAGCCATTGGTATGTTGGAGACCGGAATGAGCTCGCGGGCCATTGCCAGAAGGATGAATTGCCACCACAGCACTATTGTACGTCTCAATGAACGTTACGGAACCACTGGCAGTGGCCGGGATAGACTTCGGAGTGGCCAACCACGAGTTACTACCCCTGCGCAAGATCGTCATATTGTGCTGAGTCACCTAAGGAATCGTTCTCTCCCGGCAAGTCAAACAGCAAGAGCAATAGTCTGTAGACGTGGGTAAGTCTCTCGAATGACAGTCATACGACGACTCAGAGATACAGGCTTTACTGCAAGACGACCTTATGTTGGGCCAAACTTGACTCACAGACATCGTCAGCAGCGCCTGCAATGGGCAGAGCAACATGTCAGATGAACTAGACTGCAGTGGAATGCTGCCCTATTCACAGACGAGAGCAGATTCAACATATCCTTTGCTGATGGACGTATGCGGATTTGGCGACGGTGTGGAGAGCGCTTTGCAGATTGCTGTGTTATTCAGCACAACCGATTTGGAGGTGGCAGTATTCACATTTGGGGAGGATTCAGTTTTCACCATCGCTTGCATCTTCACGTCTTCCGTGGAAATGTTAATGCTGTGACATATCGAGATGAGGTTCTGGATGCATTGGTTGCTCCTGCGTTCACAAATTATCCAGACTTGCAGCTTCTCCAGCAGGATAACGCACGTGCGCACACCGCATGCATTACGCAGCAATATCTACAGCAGCCGAACATTGTGACGATTGATTGGCCAGACATGTCCCCTATAGAACATCTGTGGGACAAGCTTGGACGCAGAGTCTACAGGCAAGGTTCTCCAGCTAATCAACAGCTCGAAGCTGCTCTTACACGTGAATGGGACTTGATTCCCCGGAATTTCCTTCAGAGACTTGTGCGTTCCATGCAGAGCAGCTGCCAAGCTTGTTTACAAGAACACGGTGGACATACCAAATACTGAGGATAGTGTGAATGAATTTTTTTATTGGTTGCATTTTTGGTTTTCTCCCTTGCCTGCATAGAATGCAATGAATTTCATAACAATCAAATGTACAAATTAATGACCAGCATGGATTCATAGGAAAATGAATAAGGATTCCAAATATGGAAACTTGTAAACACTTATATTTACATTTCACACTCTGTTCTTGGATTATACAGGTGGTGCGTTTTTAATGTGCTTCAGTATATATATATATATATATATATATATATATATATATATATATATATATATATATATATATATATATATATATATATATATATATATATATATATATATATATATATATATACTCTCCTGTTTGTAGTGGTTTTTGATGTTATTGTATGGTTGTTATGTTACCTAGTGTACTGTATGAGGTCAGCTGTGAAGGCTCCTGAGATAAAAGCTTATGTGAGTTACAGGAGGCCTTTCCGCTACCACTTACGACCTCAAACAGACTTATTAGACTATTATGAATGTTAGCTACGTTAAAAGTCTAGGGTACTGTAATGTAATGTGTAGTTAATATAATATACAGACACACACATGTAATCAATAAGTCTAATAATAATAATAAACTCTACAATACACTGAACTAACTCTGGCTGTTATAGTTTAAGTTTTAAAATCTTTTTAAATTTATTAGTTCTGAACCAAGTTTTATGTTGGTCGGAACATATGAAATGATATGGATTTATCAATGAAATGCATATATATATGGCATAAAATCAAATGTAATTGGTGTACATAAGTATATTATAAGAATGGTTAATATTACTATTATCTATAATGTCTTTGGGAGAACTAGCACTGGATGTTTCGTTGGAGTGGCGTCATCACGCCCAATCTGTGACTACCAAAATCATTGTCCATTGACTTATAGACTGAAGTTAAATGTTATATTTCTCAAGAGTTATGTCTTTATTTGATGGTGGAATAGTTGTGAATCTCCAGCAGGCCAGGTTTTCACTTATCTCGCCTGTGACGATCTGGTACAGGATTCTTGTGGCTCACTCCTCTCCGTAGCTGGAGTAAAATAGTTAGGCTGCACAGACACCAATGTTAGGCGGCACAGACATCCGCTTGTGTACTCTTACAAAAGCATTTGGCACAACTTTAGTGCCAAAACAGAAACTTCACAATTCAGAATTGCGAACACAGTACTTAATACTAGCAAAACTCAGCTGAGCTGCTGGCTAGAGTATGGCGTCCCACTGATTTTATGTATTATTTCCTGGAAAACACCACTAGCAGTTAAGAACTGTGTTACAGGACAGACTTCTATCGAATGGCACAAATGTGCGTCTCTATCTCGCTAATATAAAAATGCGTTGGCCAATCAGATCAGAAGACTAAGCTTTTCAATTTAAATTTTGAAAACAAAGTCAAAAGTACATCTCAATTTTTCAAATGTACGTCGGTCACATTTTGGCTTTTCCCCAATTTCACTTGTTGTTTTGGGCTAACTACATGTAAAATCTGCACAAACCTGCCTCCTAAGTTATTTTTAGCCACTATCTACCGAGTTTGCCCCGCTAGTTCATTGCAGTTTGATTTTGCATTTTTCTGTCTCAAGGACGCAAAAATGTGACTTTTAGTGAAGTATGCACATAAAACTGTTCGCTAGTCTGATTGGAACAATACAGTCTTTCGTCAATATCTTCCGTGTTATCTGTCCGTCTGTATAAATAAAAGTATATTATTTGTCAGCTTAAGATGGGCTATCAAACTAACTAGGTTTTATTTTCATAACTTTCTTATTAAAGAAAAACCTACTTTTCTCAAGGTTAGTTTTTTTTTTGAAATTTGTTTTGAACCTTTGGGTATGGCATTTGCCGCTATATTCGAACAAAACAAACCAAGTACGGTAAAACGTCTAAGATACGACTGTTTTTAACAAGAGCTAAGGTCTTTTTCTGTCCATTTCATTACATTGTGTCAACTAGTGGCGTGATTTTTTCCTTTAAACTACAAATTGCGTCTTTTTGCCTTTTTAGATTCAAACACGTGTTCAGACCGTCATAATGATTTTTATCTCCGTTTCCCTCCCGTCTAAAAGGGTAACCGTTTCGTCTGCATGTCTAACTAGTTAGTTTCAATGGCGGTAGGAAACGCTGGCATAGGCGAGCATGTATCCTAGTGTCTTACGCATTATTTTATCCCTACATGTTATCTTTATAATTGGAGCTATTTTAACGTTGTATCACGGTAAATTCATCACACTGTTCACAAAGTTCCGGGACTCATTTTTTTTATTCGAATAAGTAGACTTACATACTATTTGGTTCTTTCTCCTTCAAAGTAGTTCCCTTGTGAGTGTACACACTTATTCCAACGTTCCTGCCACTGAAGAAAGCCCCTCTGGTAGTCACTTTGCGGAATAGCCCTCATCTGTCTCGTCGCGTTGGCTTGAATCTGCTCAATGTCATCGAATCTACGACCTTTCATTGTGTTCTTAAGTTGCGGGAACAAGAAAAAGTCACACGGAGCAAGATCGGGTGAGTATGGAGGATGCGGGAGCAATGGAATGTTGTGTTTCGTCAAAAATGCGTTTGTGGTGACAGACCTGTGTGCAGGTGCATTGTCATGATGAACACGCCAATTGCCTGTGCGCCACTTCTCAGGGCGATGTCTGCGCACAGCGTCGCGGAGGCGTTGCAGGACTGTTTTGTAGAATTCAGCATTGACACTCTGTCCTATAGGGACGTATTCATGATGCACCAGGCCATCAATGTCGAAAAACGCTACTAACATAGTCTTGACATTGGACTTGACCTGTCGTGCCTTCTTCGGCCGAGGAGATGATTGCGTTTGCCACTGGGAGGACATTTGCTTTGTTTCCGGGTCATATCCGTACACCCAGCTTTCATCACCAGTTATTATCGAGGACATGAAATTTGCGTCGTTTTTTGCTATCTCAAGGAGGTCAGTGCAAATGGACAACCGATCGTCCTTCTGGTCCTCAGTCAGGAGGCGTGGCACGAGTTTCGCTGACACCCGTCTCATGTGCAAATCTTCAGTTACGATTTTATGACACGTACCAATTGATATTCCAAGATCATCAGCAACCTCTCTGATAGTCAGACGTCGGTCAGCGCGTATCATTTCTTGCACACGTGCAACGAACTCGTCGGTGTGGGAGATGGAGGGTCTCCCTTGACGGGGGCCATCTTCAAAGGATCGGAGTCCACTTTTGAAACGGGAATACCACTCAAATGTTTTAGATCTACTTAAACAGGACTCTCCGAAAGCTGTTTGCAACATTTCGAGAGTTTCGGAACCAGTTTTTCCTAGACGAAAACAGAAATCAATACACACACGTTGTTGAATTTTGCTGTAGATTTTTGAAACGCGACGAGCACTATTACGTCACATCCGCTTATACGCTACCACACAGCGCATGCGCGAAATTACAAACTTCAGGTTTGGTACATATAGGGGCACGTGGTTGACACGTGCACTCTGTTAATATCACCTAGCTCCTTATAACGGTTTTCCGGATAAAAAATGAGTCCCGGAACTTTGTGAATACTCGTATATATATACTCATATATATGTGTATATATATATATATATATATATATATATATATATATATATATATATATATATATATATATATATATATATATATATATATATATATATATATATATATCGATCGATCGATATGTACGTATGTATGTACGGACAAACGTATGTCCAATCTATCTGATTATCTAATTGTTTTATGTCCTTCTGATAGTCATCATGAATGATGTCATCTGCCTATCTGCCCGACCGCTTGCCAGCTGTCTGTCCGAATAGCACGTATTCTATATTTGTTATTCAGAAGTCTTGTTTCGGCTTTGTGGTCTCCCTTAATACCTACTGACTTACTTTTATCTGTAATGCCAGTCATAAGCGTTGCGAGGAGAAGCAGTTTTTGCTCCTATTGTGGATTGACAGTACTACTGTATGGCTCTGAGACATGGAGAACAACAAAAACAACAAACAAAAAGCTACAAACTTTCATAAACGGGTGCTTGCGAAGAATAGAAGGATTGAGATGGTATTACAAAGCCACAAATGCGGAATTGATGACAAGAACTAGACAAGTGCCGGTGGAACAAGAGTTGAGAAGAAGACGCTGGCGATAGATAGGACACACATTGAGGAAACTTGTTGATAGCATTACAAGTCAGTCCTTGTTCTAGTATCCCCATGGAAAGAGAGGCAGAGGTAGACCCAAAAAAAACGCATGGAGAAGAGAACTGGATACAGAAGTGAAAATGATGAGGAAAACATGGAAAGAACTTGAGCGGATGGCACGTGACAGGAGGACTTGGCATGTGTTTGTTGAAGGCCTATGCTCCTTGGGGAGCTAAAGGGTATTGATTGATTGTAGATGTATTGCTTTGACCAATAACATTATACATCGTTTGTTCAAAATTGTATTAAACATTATGTAGCTGCAGAAAACAATTCATTAAAGTTTAACATAAGAGAGGGAAATCCCTGTAAGACTAAAATCTTATAACGGGTACTCGATTATTGCAAAGTTTGAGAAGCACTGCTTCTCAAATGTTCGCTTGCTCTGACGTCAGATCTTCTGCTTTTGAAGGCTAGTGATGTTAACTGTCTGATTGCATTCTGGAGGGATATTCAAAGGATTGTATTATTCAGTCTCTTAAAGTACCTGATGCCATGCTGTTCACACCAATTTTCTGAATTGCTTTTCTTTCTATTATTCTGACATATGCTGCATTTCTTAGCATCTCACACGTAATGATCCCCATTTTTGCTTCAGATAGTGCCCATGTTTGACACTGATAAAGAATAGAGTTGGTACGAGTGCGGTTTTAATGATAAGTGTGACCACAAAGATCCAACGAAGTGGATATTGGAATAGAAAGGAATCAAATTCGATGGTTTGTAGTAGAAAGAGAACAAACAATTAGTGGTTTATGATGTCAGTGGTTTATGATGTCTCATTTCGGGTCTGTCTCCCGTGCTCACAGATATTAAACAGCACGGGCAGTTGCTCACAGTCCTGTCATATTCCTATACAGGTCTCATTATGTTCGTGTGGCATCCATTGTTCCTATTGAATTAACTCTTTTGTGGTACACAGCTCACATATTGTATTCCATATTATTATAATAAAAACCGGAGTGTCCCGTTGAGTTCCCAGCGGTCAGTGAAGAGAGAAAGTTAATATAGCTATTTCTCCCTCATGCATGTTATATGAGACGAGTAATATGAGGCTCTGAAAGGGGCTGGTAACCTTATTACGTAAATCAAATTGTCGCAGAAACTACTACTGTAGGAGAACATGAATATTTTGGCTCAAGCTTCCTGCATTGGGGAGCCGCGGTAGTGCAGTTGTTAGTGCACTGGCTTCCTAGCTCGGTGGTCCATGGTTTGATCCCCAGTTGAGGTGGGATTTTTTAGACCGCAAACGGCTCCGGGGTCGACCCAGCCTCATGAATTGGGTACCAGAGCAACTCTGGGAAGGTTAAGGCGGCCAGCGTGATGCTGACCACATCATCCCTAATGTGCCGATGGTCAAGAAAATATGGGCCTAACACCATATTCCCAATATGCCTCAAAGGGCGTGTAAGGGGAACCTTTACCTTTTTCTTGCATTAGTTCTAGATGCAGTGGTGGCTCCGTGCTCATTATGGAGCAAATACAGAGGGAAATGATGATGACGGTTATGATGAATAAAAAGGCAGAGTGTATTCTTCTCTACTACGTCGAACGCTTTCTCATGATAAACAAGAAACTAAATCGCTTATCTTGTTCTATTCAGTCGTCTTCTCATAGATCTGTCTTAGAGGGAATAAGGCAGTAGTATTTTTTTAAAATGAAATTTTACCTCGTTTTGGGAGGCGCGTCCCGTTCACCCTAGTCGGTTATATTAGGGCGCATGTTCAAATATTAAAAGAAACCTTCAGGTTTAATAACATATTTGAGTTTATATCAGTATTCCTTTCTCGAAGTATATGGAGATCAAGAGAAATAGAGTCCAACACAAAAATCAGAATCTTCAACGCCATTGTCAAGTCCGTCCTATTGTATGGCTCTGAAACATGGAGAACAACATAAAACAACAATCAATAAGCTTCATCCATTCATAAATGGGTACTTGCATAGAATAATAGGATTGAAACGGTAGGACAAGATCACTAATGCAGAAATAAGGACACGAATCAGACAGGTACCAGCGGAACAAGAAATAAGTAAAAAACGCTGGCGATGGATAGGTTACACACTGAGCAAACCTGTTGATAGCATAACAAGGCAGTCATTGTTCTGGAATACCCGGGGTAAGAGAGGTAGAGGAGTTGAAGAACACATGGGGAAGAGAACTGGAAACAGACATGAAAGAAGACATGGAAAGACCTTGAGCTGATAGCACAGGATAGGAGCACGTGGCATAAGTTTGTTGAACGTGTATGCTCCTTGAGGTGCTGAGGGGTGCTGCTTGTCGTACGGTAGGTTAATTGGTTTATTGGGCACAGTCTAGGTAAAGAGTAAATGTTGACTGATACACAAGAATGTATAGACAAATAAGTTTCACAGGTGGTAGGTTGAAGGAAAGATATGTCTCTGGAGTGAGTAGGTTTCTCTCATCCAAAAAATTAATAGATACTTTCCAGCAACAATAAAATCAACACACACTCTCTCATTCATGTGGCCACCTTACCTATTTTGTATTCTTCCCTTGGGTCTGTGGTATCCCGTGGTAAATTTATTCCATTAACATAATCCCTACTGGTACTGTTGACTAACGTATTACCCCAGCTATCGAGGATACAAATTGGCCCCAGTTCATCCCAAGAAAAAAACAACTAATGAGGTAAACGCCGAATAAGTTTAATTCCACGATGAATCCTGGTGACGATATAAGTCATAAAGGGGTGTCTTCACTGTTCTAAAAAAACTACAATGGATGGGTTTGAAAAAAAATCGAAAAAAGGTGATTCGTCTTACGAGGACAAAAGACAAAGAAAATAGTCTACGTTACGGCCACAAGGCCTTCGTCAGGAAAGGAAAGAAAGTGAAGGCTAGATAGGACACATAAAAACTAAATAAAATAAAAACTGGGTACTTCCCTGAAGGCAAGAACCGAAATTCTATCAAAATCGCTGTCTGTTGATGACCGCGTGGCTGAACAGAAAGTGACTTCCGCCGCCGGATGTACACAATGCATACTAAGAAACTAAAAAAACGAAACCGGACAATAAACTACCCAATGTGATAAAAGTGGGGACTGGAAATAGAAGAGGACAGAATGAGTGGGAGATAAATAAATATGAAATAAAAAAATGTATATGGCATACAAATAGAAGAATAGGATAAGAGTGGAAAGAGTAAAATAGAGCAAGAGAGGAGAGGGACCTCAGACAAAGGTGTGAAAAGTGTTGAGACCGGCTGGTTTTAGACACCCCATGCGGTGGATAAGACGGTTCTCAAGCTGTTCTCGGCTGGCAGTGTCAGAGGAGCAGGATCGGATCGCTGTGACCTGGATGTCGATGGGACCATGGTGGTCAGGACCATTGAAGTGTATAGCAACTGGTGTGGACTTTTGCTGAGCGATGTCATTTAAGTGCTGGCTGAATCTGTCCCAAGTCGTTTGCCTGTTTGGCCAATATAGGTTTTGCAGCAATGTTTACATATGATCGTATAAATGACATTGCGCGATTCACACGGGAAGCTACTAGTGATGGTGTACGTAGCCTTAGGAAAGGACACCTTCTGGGTAGACACCCCAGAAGGTGTCCTTTCCTAAGGCTACGTACACCATCACTAGTAGCTTCACGTGTGAATCGCGCAATGTCATTTATACGATCATATGTAAACATTGCTGCAAAACCTATATTGGCCAAACAGGCAAACGACTTGGGGACAGATTCAGCCAGCACTTAAATGACATCGCTCAGCAAAAGTCCACACCAGTTGCTATACACTTCAATGGTCCTGACCACCATGGTCCCATCGACATCCAGGTCACAGCGATCCGATCCTGCTCCTCTGACACTGCCAGCCGAGAACAGCTTGAGAACCGTCTTATCCACCGCATGGGGTGTCTAAAACCAGCCGGTCTCAACACTTTTCACACCTTTGTCTGAGGTCCCTCTCCTCTCTTGCTCTATTTTACTCTTTCCACTCTTATCCTATTCTTCTATTTGTATGCCATATACATTTTTTTATTTCATATTTATTTATCTCCCACTCATTCTGTCCTCTTCTATTTCCAGTCCCCACTTTTATCACATTGGGTAGTTTATTGTCCGGTTTCGTTTTTTTAGTTTCTTAGTATGCATTGTGTACATCCGGCGGCGGAAGTCACTTTCTGTTCAGCCACGCGGTCATCAACAGACAGCGATTTTGATAGAATTTCGGTTCTTGCCTTCAGGGAAGTACCCAGTTTTTATTTTATTTAGTTTTTATGTGTCCTATCTAGCCTTCACTTTCTTTCCTTTCCTGACGAAGGCCTTGTGGCCGTAACGTAGACTATTTTCTTTGTCTTTTGTCCTCGTAAGACGAATCACCTTTTTTCGATTTTTTTTCAAACCCATCCATTGTATTCCACGTCTTACCGCAGTTCCCCTCAACTTCCTCTAAAAAAACTAGCACTGTTCCTCCGATGGGTGCATAGGGGAATGTGAATATAGACACAGGAACTACAACTGAATATTTCTGTTGCGACAACTCTTGCAGTGGTGAGGGTGGGTGGGGGTTACTACAAATATTGAATAGTGTGAGAATCCTCGGTGTTTCCCGTTTTAAAAGAGGGGAACATTTCTAGAAAATCTGAAGAAATCTGGTTGCTACAAATGTTACAAATGATGATGATGGAATTTCTATCGACCAACTCTTTGCCAGATCGCCAGTCCTGCACAGTGTATATATTAGTACTCCACTTGGATTGCAACTGTCAGGTGTTGGGGAAAATAATAATAATGCTTCAGGTATACGCCACTGTTGGTTGATAAAATAGTATCCTGGATTTTGTAAGTCCAGTAGGATTATTTATAGTCATACAGTATCTTCGACTAGTACACACTTAACCATGGAAATGGAAAAAGAAAGGAAAAGACCGCTGGTTCATCCACTTGGGATCAGGTCTGCTAAAAATACAAGAAACATTTATGGGAAAATGCTAACACTTTATGTATATATATATATATATATATATATATATATATATATATATATATATATATATATATATATATATATATATATATATATATATATATATATATATATATATATATATATAGGGACACGACAGTCTCTCGTCCGCTCTGTCACTCCTGACGAATTTAAAAGATACACGGTGTTTTCCCTACGTCTACACACACAGACATCGCTGGCCGCGGATTTGGATCGGACTGAGCCGACGAAGTCTCTCCCACCCCTTCTCGCGGCTGGCATCACTATCATAATGTGTTATTTATTATTTTTCTCACAATGTGCCACGTACAACGTATCACCTGTCATTTAGTAGCTAGTAAATTGTCGGTGTCTGTTAATTTGTCGTATGGCATTTAAAAAAATAATAGACGCTATAATAACATTAATTATAAAATGAAATATAAACAGTATTTATTCCCTCTCACTATCAGTCGTTTACCGCATCTGAGTCCGGTCTGGTTAACCGTCTTGTTTATCTCTCTCTCTCTCTCCTGGAGAGTTTAAGTGTTTGCGTCAGTCTACACTGTAAACACAAATAACCGTCTCGTCTCAGCTATGTAGCGTCGGTGATGTGATCTAACATTTTAATCGAATATCTGGTTATGAAACTCGCTTCGCGTTATTTTATTTAATTCGCCTTACTAGCAAAGAGAAAGATCTAAGTGAAGTATTTAACTGTATGTTTAAAAGTATTTAAGTGTTTAACTTCAAATGCTATCACTGTAAAATACTTCTAACACTTAGAACTATTTACCAGAAAATCCAGAATGAAAATCTCCACGAAACACTTTTTAACCAATAATCCCATAGAACTGGTTATGTCTACGCGCTAGACTTCTTCTCAAATTCTGACTGACACTGATGGTTGGGTTAAAGAAAACAGCAAGATATATATATATAAATATCATTGGATTTCTTTCATCTCTAATTGCGTTAATTCGCATCCCTGTGTGCGACAAAAATTCAGAAGCAGAGATGCAAGATAAAGGCTTAAGTTTCGGTTTTTAAAGAGGTTCTCGTCTGGATTGGTGACCGACATCGAAAGACTTTCTGCTCTTCTAGCGGTTTTACCTGTAGAATGCTCGTGTTCCGAGATCAAAGGATATTAGGGATTTTTAGATTTCCCCTGAGCAAACTTCAAAAAAGTATGTTATCTGTCTCTCTCTCTCGTGCTGTCTGTCAAGTATTATATGATTGACAGATGAGCTCGCGTAAGTGGAACGCGGTAAAACAAAGCGTGATTCGTTTCCTGTTATGACTGACAGTCAACGAAGATTGTAAACACTGCGTTAGCCCCTGTTTTCAGGAAAGAGGGCGGGGACAAAAGAGTTAGCTGCCGAAATAGATGGTTGGTATAATGCATGTTTAGCTAGCTAATCAAAGAGCAGTTATAAGGTTACAATAAGCTATCAGATTACTGTAGGCTCTTTTCCAGTACACGTCACACTACTGATGATGATAATTATTTTCTTGTCCATTTTTAGAACTAGTTCGTGCGTTGCTGAAATTAACTTTTAATATGGTCATATTTTAGCTTTTAAGTATCCTTCTTTATCTTCATTAACTGTTAGTTGCCCATGGAGCATATGCCTTCAATATATAGACGCCAAGCCTTCCTGTCCTATGCCATCCCTTTAGGAGTTATCCATGTCTAATTTACCTTTTGATGTATGTCTCCAGTTGTGACAAAACGTCAGAACATTCTCTTTTGTGTGATCTCTCACACCTTCCGCCCTTCGGCAGTATCCTTTCTTTTTCTTCATTTTTCTCACTCATCGCTTTTATTTGGCATAAATCATGCCTTTTCATTCGTTATTTTCACTATTTTGCTTTATGCTGGACATAGCATGGTGAAGTCTCTAACACGCCACTCCTCTATGGCAGTATTTGCTACGGGAGTAATACGTATCTTATTGTTTACCACTCCTCAGACGTATTATCGTAACAATACCCAGTCGTCAGACCGGTCACCCGCTTATTTCTTTGAATCAGTCTGACCACCTGTGGAAACGTGTCGGTCAAACATTTGACCCATTGGAAAGCTGTCTGGCGGAGGCACGCAGTTAAAGGGGATAATTAGATAATCTGTCGCGATAGACAACTGGGCGGAAGATATTACGTCAGGAAAACACGGTCACAATATTGTGATAGACAGAGGTGCGCCGGAAGTCTTATGTAACGATATGACATCACTGTTGTAAGAGGCCACGCGTGTATATTAAATTTAATATTTGAAAATACGCGTGGGATGAGTAATGATAAACCTCTCCACACAAACAGTGCTAGATAGATTTTATTGGTTCGCCAGAATCTACAATGAATTGATTGGAACATTCGGCGGAAACACAGCTGGGATTTGAAACTAAGACGTGTGAGATATACTGTAGAAATCAGACACAGAACCGCACAGACTCCATCGCAGCGTCAACTAAACACCTCCTACAAGCCAAAGGAAAGAGGATTCCACAACTATAAGTACCAGATCGAGTATTGGGCAACTTTGGAATTCACAAGTAAACCCGTAATTTTAATACAATACTGGAAACTTGGGAATTTTATCACAAGGAGTCAGACAGGAATTTTAACAAAAGTTTTCCCAGGCAGGATTCATAGACCACCAGTCGTCAGAGGAATTAACTCATATTTCCCAGACCAAGTCATAAGAGGAATTATGCAAACAGTTTTCCCAGGCCAAGAATTTGCAGAACACCAGCCGTCAGAGGAATTAACTTATATTTCCAGACTTAAGTGATCTCGAAGCTCTAATACAGAGCATTGTCCATTCTAAAGCTGTGCCAGGAAAAGTGTGCATTCCCAAAATTTTGGTGTAACTGTAAACAACTTATTTACTAATGTAAATCTTACAGGTGTCTTGCTAAGTGGTTATATACGAGGCTGGCAAGCTCAACATATGAAAATAGCATATGCATGAACCACTACTGCAAGAGCTGGTGATTGTTTCTGACTAGTCGTGCGGGGAAACCCGACAGTAGAGATGATAGCAGAACTCAGACGGGTGTAAGGATGAGTACTGAGTGACGATTACATCACATGTGCCTAAAGTGTATAGAATCATTTTGTGAGATTTATATACTTTTTTAATTGTAATTCAGGCAAATCATTATTCATGCACTCCAGACGCAATGTCCTAGTTAACACCCAGAAGGATATTGGTGAATTTTCATCATATTCCCTGAGTTACATTGTGTGCTCGGGAATTTAATTCTTCTGAGAGGTTAACATTGGTGCGTGGAGCACATGACAATGGGCCTGTTAGTTTGCGGAGAACAAATGTACTCAGCAGAAGGCATTTGTTTCTGTCTATTTGTCACGGTTTGTGGTTGGAAGCCACCAGACGACTGTGGTAATAACGCCGCGAGTGTGAGAGAACAGCATCACCACCAACCGCCGAAATCGGACAAATTGAGTGAAGTGCCCTCATCACCACGAAGTGACGAAAACCACTGCTGCAGGACTCATCTGGAGCTACGTTTTGTGTAACAGGCAGCAGCAAAAATACGGACATTATTAACGCCCTACCAAAACCTCAATGAGGAAAATTTTATATACATTTCACCCCATTTAATCCTTATTTTAACTTGTTGAACTAATTGACTATTAAATTTGTTGTATGTTATTTTACAATAACAATAATTGTTGATCCAGTTTATATGTACGGAAGCAAACGTATGAGCCAGTCTTTCTTGATAAATACCTATATATAAATATAGAGCAATTACTTATGAGGGCATTCGTTGGATTACTCTAACTGGGGGCTTAAACGGGCCAGAATCATTGCATAAACCCTTTACAAAAGGCGATGGACCAGAAAATAAGTTAACAAATTTGCTCAGCCCTTAAGCAGCG
>JAMPIV010013513.1:65000-90000 GCA_024509875.1 Oreohelix idahoensis
GTGTAGACCCTCGTAATTACGGGTGCAGACATAAAATTCAATCAAAAGTGATTAACTCAGCTCTAGATATATATTTACATACAAAACATATTTAATAATGAGTTATTTGTTTACCAAGGTTCAAATAAATAAAATTGTTTTGATAAAGAAAACAAACAATTAATTTTTATCATCATAGGATGATCTGGTGGTTAATAAAAATGAGAGTGTCCTTTAAACTGCGCCAGTACGGAGTACTTAACTGGTGGTGTTGGGTCAGTTGTAGTCTGGTTCCGTCACTGCTGGTTCGGCGTCAAATTTTGGACTGTTCATTTTCTTCAGGAGTCGAATATTTTGGCAGCTGCGCGTCCCTTGCAGCAGGTCCGGGGTAACTACTCAGGTTGCCTAGTCAAATGTCTTCAAGACCCCTCTAATGTAGGTGCCTAGCGTCGACTGCTGCCAACTTGTACGAAAAACTGAGAGGAAACAAATGTCTATTTCAAGTATTTTGTCTCCTGATTTAAACACCAGGCGACCTCCGCTTCCATCTACCATTTCATCTTCCTCAGCATTTTGTCTTTCCCGCTAACCCTGAGAATTAACTCTAACCCATCCAGTCAGATGAAGTGTTTTACGATAGCGGAAGGCGATAAATGTATTCGATTCATATATAAATGCACATATAAAACTTATTTAAATTGTTGGTATAATAAATGTACACACCAGATGTTATCATCATCCACTCCCTGCTCCCTATGGAGCATGGGGTACAACTGCTATTGGGTCCTTCGAGGAAACCCTCAAGAAGCAGCGGTGGTTTATGTGACTAGTTATTTTATGTGATGAGGTTACCAGCCCCACGTGCAACTGTACATCCATAGTCAATTTATACATGTTAAATGTACATATAAAATAACAAAATGCACATATTACAACTTACCCCAAAATTGGGCAAATTTACAGACATGATGCACAGAAAACGGCCGTAATTTGTCGTGCAACCGTTTAAGATGCCGTCATCCTTCAGGTGGGTTAGGTGTCTAACTGGGCACTCTTGAAGTAGGATCCTAAGATTTGGGGCGCTAAGTGATAACTTTGGAGTTACTCTTTTCTAATGTTATAATTCACTTTCAGTCATATGGCCTGTCCTATACTAGAATCTTAAATAGTACTCGTTTCTGGCTGTCTATGATTTCTCGGTGACTAGGATGGGATGCAGTGTGAACATCTTAAAATGCTTTAGATTTTAAACTGATATTTTTGCTCCCACACACATGACTTCCTAAGAGTTTCTGATTGGGGGGATCTAATCATAATTAAGGCACAATTAATTTAGTTTAATGTTCTAATATCAAACCAACTCTCAAGTTAAGGAGTCTGATTTTGGTAGAGGTTTCCCCCATGATCATCTAAACATTACTGCATGATAACACAAGGTATTGCCTCTTACATGTTATTTTGCCAAAAGCATTGTCTCTCGCGCCCTACCCTGGATTATTATGATTGTTAATCTCTTCCAATGTTGTTATAATTTCACAGTTGTTAATTACAACAAGTCATCTAGGCGGAAGTGTTATATATTTTATTCGCCTTAGGTTTTATCAAGGTTGTTATTTTCCGGACCGACATCCTTCTTTACCAAACAACATGGCATTTATGGCTTGTCATGCCTGGACATATCCATAGGATAGTCCGTGTATTAGTAAAAGTCATGCTTGCAACATAAACACGTTTTCTCAAAATGCCATCTGTTGTCTAGATATCAGACGCGTCCCACAGGTGTTTGTTCCCATTTGCAGGCTGTTTTAAACTATCAGATACATTTACCGTCTGGCCGGAAGTTGTTACGTAATCGGATAGGCGATATCCCGCTCAATCCTTAAACAACTTTGCAGCGAACAAACAGAGGTCAGTGTGCTCACCCGCCTTTCATTGGCTGATTAAGATAACCAGGTCGGGATTGTCATTACGAAACGTAAGATAATTATCGGTTGATATCGATGTAGAAGTAAAGAAGTGACTAGATGAAGTGAAAAAAGGATGTTCAAATGATTATTGACAGAGGGGAGAGCAGAAAGGAACATTTGACGACAGGGTAGGACGTTCTTTACGCCACACCGGCCATATATGCTTTCTCTGCTCCTCATACGTTATGCATCTTTGAAGCAGATGGTCAGCAGTCAGTGCCACAGTTACACTCGTCGGTAGTCCCTATCTTTAGCTTGTTGAATAGATGGTATCGCATTCTGTTGTCGCCCGAGCGGAGTCTAAAGATTTCCTCTTGTTCTCTTATGTCTTCTATTTATCTAAATTCATAGCGATATTGTGTGTTCTAATTGCTTCTTGTACTAAGTTGTTCCACAAAGCATTACCATTTTGTTTTATCACGTCTTACTTTTGTAGTGCACATTTGTTTCTTTATGTTTCATGAGCTGAGGTCTTAAACATATTCGCCCTTCTTTTATGATTCCGTACTCGGTTTTGGCGTCCAATTGGCTGAGTGCTTAGTATGCTTTCCTCTCGCGATGAAGTTACCGTGTTCCAGGATCAAAACCTAAGTGTCATGCTCAAGTCTACCCAGCTGTAAATGGGTACCTAAGTCTGCTCTTGAGTTAGGGAAGGCAGGGGCAGCTAGGAAAGGAACTGATCACCTCCACCTCAGAAAAAAGCTGTAGAAACATGGTGAAATAAAAATTTAAATAACATTTCGAAGCAGTTGTTTTTGATTAACTTTAGGGAGCCGCGCTAGTGTATTTGGTTAACACACTGCGCTGGCGATCGGGCGATCCAGGTTCAAGCCCGGGCGAGAACATTTGAATCAGTGTCGTCGACCGGGACTTGGACTGGATTATTCGAGCCCTGGCGAAGACATTTGAAAGAGTGTCGTCGACCAGGGACTGGCGGCTCCTGAGCCGACTCAGCTGTAATGGGTACCCTCCGAAGCCGGCGAGTATCTGCCTGAATGGCGAGTGGACACCTGTCAGTGTACAGGGGAAAAGGGATATTCACGTAAACATCAGTCTCAGGTTATGAACGAGTAATAGCGGACGTACGTTAAAAAAAAATATAAAAAATTATTAACTGTGAACACTTTAAGCAACGGAAGTAAAAAGTACCTTGTGAAATTTTTGAAATAGTGAGTTAAAGAAAATAATAGTATTCTGCTGTAAACATTAGATAGTGGTAAGAGTTATGCAAATTCCGCTTTATCATTACAATATCTAGCACTGAAAGAGGTTGAGAAATTAGACCGTAGGCCTACTTCTAAATTGAGCACTCAAAATACAACACCCTTACTAGCCCGAAATCATTATAGATGCTGCTTTGATTGTCAAAGTGTTAATACCCACTCAAGTCACCGTGGAACGTTTGTTTTCTGCCCTCAGAATAATCAAATCCGATTTGTGAGCAGCAATGAAGGCAGACCTATTAGAAGCGATCCTTTCTTTAAGAACACATTCAATTTAAATAAAAACTATCATATTTTAAAATACTTTTTGAATTTTTGTTTTTAATTATTAAATGAATGAATAGTTGAAAATGTAATAAACGAAAGCCACGTATTTATTCACACAATTACCAAAATTCTACATTTAACTCCATATAAAGTGCATCCTTTTATTCAACATGACTATTTTTAAAAAAAAATATACAGTCGGAGTCTGGAGTCATGAGTCGGACTTCTAAAATTTCAGGAGTCGAGGCTAGAACATTTGTTGACCAACTCCACAACCTTGTTTTAAATACTGGAAAGGGTTCGAACTGCCATCTGTCTCTTATCTGGTGCAACCTATCTAAAATAGTGTTTTACGGTTCTATCCAGTACACAGTGAGATATGTTCATTTTCCGGTCGTAAAGTGGACGGGATGACGAGGTTTACAGTAATGTTCAATTAAATGGTCATAAAGAAGCGGAAGCTTCGTGTAGTTAGCGCGCGTTGTTGTGAGCATGAGTGGGTCTGTCTATGACGGTCACGAGTGTGTATGTGTGTTGTGCTGGCTTTATGTTTGCGTGTGATTTGCAATGTTGCCACTCTGAATTTTGCAAAAAAACCTAGTATTTTGGCGACTTGGGCTATTTTGGGCGATGGGGCTATTTTGGCTGATTTTGAGCGAAATCTAGATGGTGTTCTTCAACTAATGAAGGACAATGACATCTAGACGGGACCAGACAAAAACCATAGATCTAGGTGAATCCACCTAGGAGTGGCAACGCTAATGATTTTTCTGGATGGGCGGTTTTGTGTGACAGAGCTCAAAAGTGAATGTGTGAATTTTGTGTGATAATTTGATGTTTGTGTGAAAAATTGCGTGGATGAGTCCGCTCTGTATGACAGATATAATGAGAGTGAATGTGTCTTTGTTGTGTGGTGTTTTTAATTTGTGTATCATTGTGCAGTTGTGTGGTTCTGTGCGAGAGAATTCATGAGTGCGAATGTTTGAACTCTGTATGGTGCATTTGTGTTTGTATGGAATGTGTGAGTCAGTGGTTCTACGTGAGAGAAATTATAAGAGTGAATGTATGCGTTTTGTGTGGTTTTTTACGTTTCTGGGTTTGAATAAAAGATCCTTTGTTGAGATTTCATGAATTGGAATGTGTGTACGTCTGCACGATGTTTTGTTTTTATGTCTCCGTGTGTGTTTTATCTAACAGAATACACTTGCTATGTGTGTTTTGTGTGAACGTCTGTTTATATGTGTGACTGTTATATTCATGAACATTTTTTATGTGTGCGCTAGCCTGTAGTGTTTGCTAGCATTTATGTGTGGCAATATATATATATATATATATATATATATATATATATATATATATATATATATATATATATATATATATATATATATATATATATATATATAGTAGAGCGGTTTCTGTAGTAATATGTTTAAATGGAGCCCAAAGCACAACCACATATAACCATCCTCTTGCAATATGCCTGAGAGAGTAATATTTCCATTCTTTCTTTGTCATCTGAGAGATTACCCCCCCCCCCCCCCCACCCCCCCAACCCCCAGTACTGTACGGAGCTATAACAAACGACCCAGGAATGCACAATCATATCAGACTTCTCTGATTGTTCTTAACTTCCTTAGTTAATTAGCATCATAAATCACGATGTAGTTTAACAATGGTTCAGAACGATAATAAATACTAAAACTTTCCCAGCATAGTACATTTAAGAAAAATAAAGGTTTAATAAATTAAACATTAAATTAAACTTAGAATAAACGAGTCATAAATTAATTTTTCAAAGACAGTATAAATGGTTAAGGTAATCACTATAGACGATACTGCCGCAGCGTAGTCGAGTATTAATGGTAAAGGTAGTTCCATAGCCTATAATACCATAGGGCAGTGAAATATTAGAGACTTACCTATATTTGATCCAGCTTTAAATATATAAAAAATATTACACACATAAAGATATGTTTCAGGCGCTCGTGAGAAATAAAGATGTAGAAAACTAGACAACAGAAAAGCAACAGAAGTGACTGGCTTACCCGAGAATCGAACCCAGGACTTCCCGAACGGCACCCCCGCTGTGACAGAATGGAGTGGCCCGTATCGATCTTTGTTTCACTCCGGAAGTATCAGTACATTGGTGGTACTGATTTTTATTATTTGCTCTCAATTGTCGCACTTTTATTTCTTTCTTTCTTCGTTATTTTTCTGCTAAGTCGCAGATATTTGATTTTATCAAATCATTCGACACTCCCTGTAGGTGATAATAATCACATTTGCTTGGCGCTGCCCAGATTTGTTGGCTATAGGCGCGGCAGATTAACACGTATGTAGTGGTTTTGATGGTATTGTATGATGGTGATATTACTAAGTGTAATGTATGAGGTCAGCTGTGAAGGCTCCTGAGATAAAATGTAGTTGTGAATTTTCAGAAGGGTCTTTCTTGCTACCACTACGACCTCACACCTATCTTTTTTCCTAATGAATGTGGCTACGTTATAATCTAGGGTACTGAATGTAATGTGTTGTATTGACATATACAAACACACACACACAGATATTAAATAATATATTATCAATAAAATTTAGAACACAATGAACTAAATCCAGCTGGTGAAATTTTAGAAAGTAAATCTTTTTTTAAATTTATTTGTTCTGAACCAAGGTTTTATTTGGCCAGAACATATGAAAAGATTTTGGAATTTATGAGTGAATGGCATGAATAAATGACATGATAAATAAAATGTGTGTACGTATACAAATTTTAAGATTAGTTAGTATTTCTACAGTTTATAATTTTATTTTCCCTGGGAGAACGATGAATAGATGTGCTGTTGGGGTGGCTTCATCCCTCCCTGTCTAAGTTTACCAAACATTGTCCATTAATGATGGAAGTAAATGGGATGTTTTAGTAGGAATTCACTTTGGGTGTTATGTCCATGAAGTTGGTGTAAATCCAGCAGACCAGCCTCCTTACGTAACTTTGAAGAAGTAGCGCTGGTGCTGGAATCTGGTGGCCCCACCTCTCCGTGCTTGGGGGCAATATATCGGGTGGCCCCACCTCTCCGGGCTTGGGGGCAATACAAGGCTGTTCTGCCGAGATGCGACACTGCACGGGTCCTCACTGTCAATTATCTACCCAGCATTTGACACCACCTTTTGGTGTCAACATAAAAAACTCACAGCTCTGAAATAAAGTATTGGTTTGGGTTCAGAACCTTACCTAAGGAGCCACTTCTACACGTAACAATTTACAATAACACCATTTAGACAGGGTCAGATCTCTCTGACCATACACCACATCTTACCAAGTTGGTTTCCCATAGGATAAGTTCTCCCAGACTACATATTCAGAAATATGTTTATTAGCTTCTTGCCCTAGGATAGGATAGGTGATATGTTCCACTGATCTCAACACTTGATCTGTCCTTCCTAATCCTTGCTGGAGTTTATATATATTGTTTGTCCCTAGACCCTGAACTAGGGCGGGGGGTCTAGAGCAAATCCTTACTTGTTTGTAAGGCTAGATTCGATATGGCAGTATCAAATCACTCGAAACATTAAACAATATTCAAAATATACAAAGAAATAATTTCAATCTTACCAGATTATGAATAAAGAACACAGAAATGCTAGCAAAACTCAGCTGAGTTGCTGGCTATAGTATGGCGTCCCTGAACTTATTTCAATTTATTTCATTTGGAAATCACCACACTTGAAATTTACTGTGTCTATCACTGGACAACTATTGAGGAATGGCCCCAAATGCGCGTCTGAGCGCCGATAATATGATTGTCTGTGGCCAATCAATGCCTTGGTTTTTTTAAATTCAAATTTCCTACACTAAAGTCATTTCAGTCATGCTTCAGTCAAGTATGGATTTTTATCTGTTAGTCCGTCCGTCTCTACTTGCGTTTTCACAAAAACGTACTTGTTTTTTTGAACCAACCTATTCGTCCCCTCTACACTTTTTGTCTGTAAAGTTATTTTTAGCCACAGCTTCCACCAATTCCCCTTCTCTTTCATTCTAACTAGATTTGGACACTTGAGTCTTCAAGGTCGCGATTTTTGTGCAAATAGTGACTTGTTTGATTCAATGCAGTCTTTCGCTGATGTGAACAACAGTCTTTTGTCATTATCTTCATTATTAGCTATCCGTCTGTATAAATAAAAGCATATTATTTCACTGCTCAGAATGGGCCATCCGGCCAGCTAATTTTTATATTCCTAACATTAATATTAAGAAAAAGTTACTTTTTAAATTTTGTAATATTTCAAGCATCTGCGTTTGCCGCTGAATTCAAATAAAAGGCTTGGTATCGCAAAAGCGTCCAATAAATGACTGTGGCGTATCATATCCAAGGTCCCTTCTGTCGAGTTCCTTACTTTATGTCAACTTGGGAAACGTGACTTTTTCTCCGTTTCCCCCCCCCCCCCCCCAATTGCGTCTCCTTAGCCTTGCTAGTCTCACGCAATTTTTTCAGTCATATTTTTTTTCCTTTTGATCCGCCGTTCTCATCCCGTTCAAATGGTAACCGTTTTGATTTCCCGTCCTGCAAGTCAATTTTTATGGAGGGTGATGACCCGCGGTCAGGGCGATCATGTACTATCAGCAGCTTACGCATTATGTTTTTATCCTTACATTTTATCCTTTGGAGATATTTTTACGTTGTATCACTTGTTAATTTTATGACAACGTACATCGGCCAGCGCTATCGGCTTAATCACCGATAAGACATGGATGAATAGATTACTTTAGATTGCTACATCTCGAACACGTGGTCATATGCGGTTACTGGTGTGTTTGGAAATTTGTACACAAAGGCATTGGACATCTTATTACCATATATATGGGAGATTTTACCTCTGCCTTACGTTAAAAATTATCCGATGTCGGAATATTTTGAAATTGCCCCATAACCCGACTGTTTGAATATGATTGGCGTTTTTTGATAGCTCATAACAAACGAAGGCGTGGGAAAGTAGGGAATATAATCTGATCATTTTCTCAAGCTATTTCACTTGAGAAATCGCTCGCCAAGATATCAGATTGCTACAGTGAAGAATTAGAATTCAGAATTCCTTCTTAAAATACCGGACACCTTTTATTGGAGTATTCATCAGGACTTACAATATAGCCCAGGAAATCTCTAACATTTTAAATAAGGAAACCGGGACTGAGGAAACTGAAGGACAACACACAAAGTCAGAGAGGGGACTCATTAAATTAACAACACCCCAGACGCGTATAAGAGGCCGATTCACGTCTCTTTTATTCATCTGAGCAAGAAGTCTGTGAGCGAGGATTGGCGTAAGTTGTGATTTACATTTCATATTTTATTACTTACATGTGAACTAACATATATATATATATATATATATATATATATATATATATATATATATATATATATATATATATACATATATATATATATATATGTATATGTATATATATATATATATATATATATATATATATACATCTACATATATATATATATATTACCATGTGAAGTTTAATGTGTCAAACCCGCTATCGGATGTCAAAGTCATTTGAGGCTGGCAACCTCAGCGTATCGAATGATGATTCATGAACCACCATTGTACGGGCTGGTGATTGCTTTATTGCAAGTTTTATAAAGAGTACTAAAAGCATAAAGTAGTTTCAGGTTCCCTATAGAGCAGGGAGGGAAAGATGAAAGAAATGATGTACATTCTTAGTATAATACTTACATTTTCAAAGCAGTGTAAATGTCCCTATAAACATAGTCACTTTAAAATTAATGTAAGTTTTCAAGCTTAAACCAGTGTAAATATCTATGTGAAAATACTCATTTTAAAGTTAACGGAAGTTTCAAACTTTTCAACCAGTGTAAACATAAATGAAAACATACTCAATTTGTATTGTGAACACTTTTCAATCAGTGGAGATGTATATGTAAACAGGCTCTATCTGTATTATTAACCTTTCATTTAAATGTCATGTAAAGCTAAAGCTATTCTATTTAAATGTAAAGGAAGTTTTATCCTGATAAATTAAATTTGATTATCATCGAGGGTAAAGACTGAGTAATTGGGATGGTGGTATGGGAAAATAGAAATCCATAACTATGGGGTGGAAAACGCCATACTCAGAAGAGCGTTTCGTTCTATTCTTTTACCATAGTTATTGGTGGTACCAGCAGAAAATACTATCTTTGGAACAAGAAGGTAACCGCGGCCTAAGCTTTAAGACGAAAGACCCACGTGGTAGACTCTCCTTAACATTTCTGGGAAACGAGCTACCCCCGACAACCTTGATCAGAGACGAGCGTGAGCAGAGTGAAAAGAACCAACCCATAAGAAGGAGCAGAATCGTAATTGGTAGTTAAGTTCAAATCTATGCTGCCATTTGAACTTCTTGTAACATCTCACATTCCATAAAGACTGTGATGATAACTTATCTTAATCCATAACTATTCAAATTATTTTTCAACTGTTAAAACCTAAAGTGATTATTAAATTTTGTTATTTGTAATGTTACAAATTTAACTTCGATTTAATCATTTTAAAGTTACTGCATGTTTGTCTCAGTCAAATTACTACACACACTCTAAACAGAGCTATACTAGAATAATAGAATTCCACTGAGTAAATCAGGGGTGGGGGCTAAAACGAGGTGAAAGTAATAAGTGCTTCAATCCTTCACAAAAGTGTCGGCAGAATTACAGAGTTAACATACTCAGCCAAAGCAGTGTTGTTCTCGCTTATTCTGAATATCTTGTGAAGACTCCCTTTGAAATAAAAGTGTCATCTACATATGTGCCAAGAGTAATCTTGTGCGAAGGTAGATACCTTTGAAGCCCATATTAGATACTCTTGAGTTTTGGTCACTGTTGGACCACTACTGCAAAGCAGGGGAGGCAATACCGTCACACCCGCTCTAGCTACAGGTTTTTGTTTATTTGCTCCAGCTTTAGAGGTCCGGTGGCCAGTTCTCTTCCTCACTGCTTTTGCCTTCTCTAACTCAAGAGCGGAGTCATGTACCAATTTACAGTTGTGTACACTGAAGCGTGACGTTACCTGAATTCCATCACGGCACTAGGTAACTGCCACCGCGAGGCAAGCGGTCCAACAAGATGTTCAAGACTTCCCTATAATATGCTCAGCTTTATGAGGTGGGGTTAACTGTTTCCTTTCTAGTTGCCTTTGTTGCTTTCCCTAACTCAAGAGCAGAACCAGATACCCACTAACACTTGGGTACAATGGAGTATGACCCTACCAGATTTCGAACCCAGTAAGTTTGTCCCGAGAAGCAAACACTAAAACCACTCTGCCACGGTAATATCCAGAACTATAACAGCTCAAGACATCTGAACGAGCACCCATTTTTTTTTTTTGCCTTCTTCTGGCGAGGCGCGTTCCTTTCAACCTATTTGGTTATATCAGAGCGCATTTACCATCCAAAATAAAAGTCAACTCTGTTGACTGCTAACCCGATCAGCGTTGATAGATACTAAGTCCTGAAAAGGACCAACATTATCTATCTGATAGCATAAAGCCCTAAACATGACTCGCCAGCTACACCAACGCCCGAGCTATCTTCTTGGACTAACGATCGAGCACCCATGTTATCACATGTCATATTTATATCAACAGGTCTGTAACAAAATCATAAACAGATTGGATGGTGGTAACGCCCCATGTAGGTCCCCGGGGCGTCTGGGAAGAGACAAAGAAATAATAGGACTACTGCACCGTCAAGCATGTCGTATAAGGCAACTAATATGAAAATATACATGGGGTTGGCAACCTCATCATGTAACACAAATAACCACAGAAACCACCACAGTAAGAACATGTGACTGCTTGGTGTACGCTTCCTGCAAGGGGTTCACAGCAACATTGGTGACGTCATGCTTCCTGTAGAGTATAAAGGAAAATGATGATGAAGATGAACAATTGACACTGTCTGAGTTCAAGGACGGCCAGACACCGTAATGCCATATATGGGCAGTTTAAATCAGCGGTCTGGAAGCGGTCGTTCGCGTACTACCGGTAGATCACATGGAATAATTTGGAAGGACTTTATGTGTAAAAGGGGGAGAAAGAATTTATAACCTATGCAAATTTAAGGCTAGCCCTCTCCCAGCGGCAATTAATGGCGCGGTGTCCCCAGGTTTAAAGGTACTTTCACCGCATTTCCAGTGAAAGCCCGCAAGTTAGTGTAAAGTTTCTTTTCTTCTTTCCACTCTGTAAAGTGTCAGTCGGTATGCTCTGTAAGGAAGAGTGGTGTGTTGTTGAGATCAGGCATGCTCCAGTCTACCCAGCTGTAAAATGGGTAACTCACCCTAGTCCTGAGTTAGGGAAGGCAAAGGCTCCAGGGGAAGCAGGCCCTAAACTTGGTCACTCCAACCGACGCAGGATGGTGTATGTATGAAGTAGAAGTGTAGAGTGTGATTACCGCGAATGGTGTACTGTTCGTGTGCTGACCAATATAACCACTCATACACTTGTGTCTACAAGGCACCAATGCAGACTGCTGGAATCTTTGTTTACTCAATTTATTCAGACGTACACACTGGGACATACGAGTACATCATGGTATGTTGACATATCAATTTGTAGGTATACATAGCAGATCTGAAGTCATGACACATTCAGAAATAATGGGCAGTACATCAAAAGTTCAATGTCATGATATATTATGGCCGCATCCCCCTATCTGACTAAACGCGTCAGTGAAGGCAGATCGGTAAATAACTAAAGTTATTTGACGTCCATAGTTTGTAGTATATATTATGAAACCACGAAAGAGGGGGTTTCTAGCAAGATTGAGATCTCCCTGTCACTGTCCGATAATAGGATAAATAATCTGTTCTCTTGGCAGTGATCAAAACATATGATGACCGAAATCTAACATGGCCGCCTCCCTGAGTTGTCGTTCACTCATCCATAGGAAGGAGAATATAAGCCAGAGTTAATTTATAATGGGTATATAAATGATTTCATAAATGTTCCCATACAGCTCTACGATGATCAGGTTAATTCACGTAGCCATAACCGCTGTAGGAAAGTCTGTCATCTTTGTCGATACAAAACACGACCCTAGCGATACGAAGCACAATGTTCCATCTAGGTCGAATCGACATGAGATCATCAAAATAGGGTCTGGCAATACATGGAGTCCGAATTATACATTGTACCGTACCTTAGGAGAGTCTCTAACATAAACTATAGTAGAGATACCATCTCCTTTAGAAGAAAACCACTCCATGAATCGTATTTCCTTAAGAATCTACCAGCCCTTTGAAAAATGCGTACCCGCCATTATCACGGTACATCGGAACTCATCACGACTTGTCAAGACAACTCATACTTCCGCTAGACCGGAATAATAAGAATCTAGTCCCGCCTACCCATCCAAAATATACAATATAGGACTGATTCTACTTGTACTAATAATATGTAATACATATGAATTCAGGCCATAAACATAATAAGCAAATTAATATATTTTCTGGCCCTAAAAAATAAGTACAAACGTAAGAGCAATCCATGCGCCGGATCAATATCAAGAACGATTACTCCTATAATCAAAAGTGTGAATCAACCATGGATTCTCTCGCTTTTACCATAGACAGCATTTTCATACACAAATGAATGAATGTCTATATTAAATAGCCATATCGATTTTTGTAATATGTGCGTCAAAATATGCACGCAACAGATTACCACACCCCTCGGGAAAAAAAATGGTACATTTTTTTTTTTTTGAAATACATCTAGGAGCAACATACAATAGGCTCACAACGCACCAATACAATGCGCAGATGATAAGCATAAGTTTTATGACCTTAGAGAAAATACTTCTCTAAGTATAAATATTTCCAGAGAGGTGTCACCAACGCATACTACAATAATAGCAATGACACAATTTCCACCTTAGTTTATACATAAATTTCATCTAAGATATCTTAACATCATGATCATCAAAGACGAAAAACATTGAAAGATCAGCGTTGAATAAATATCAATGAACCGCTAAGTAGTGTTACAATCAATATATGATATATTACATATGTGTACACATTTCAACATAGAAACAACTGTATCAAAGTTGTATAACAGTTATGAATCATGTGGGCATCTAGACAAAATATCTGCCATCACATTTTCTGACCCACGGATAGCTCGCACCGAAAAATGAAATGGCTGTAGAGCAATCGCGTATCGCGTTGATCTCGCGCTCTTCAGATTTTTACTCTGAATAGCCGTAAGAGCTTTCTGGTCAGTTTCCACAATGAAATGCGCGCCCAGAAGAAATCTTTGCAGTTTAAGGATTGACCAAACCATAGCCAATAATTCACGGTCTAGGACCGAGTAATTCTTCTCTGCGGCATTTAATTTCCGAGAAATATACATCACAGGATGCAGAGTTCCAGAGTACTCTTGCATTAGTGCAGCTCCAATCCCGGTGGATGAAGCGTCACTACGAAGAATAAATGTCTTATCCTTAGAAGGCAATACTAGGATAGGTGAAGTAGAAAACATAGTTTTAACCTTATCCAAAGAGGATTGACATTCTTGAGTCCAATGGACTACATTAGGAGACCCTTTCTTTAGCAAGGAAGAAAGAGGTGACATAATGGAGGACAGATTCGGGATGAATCGTCCATAAAATTGTATTAGACCTAAGAGACTTCGTACTTGCTTTTTAGTCTTAGGAATAGAAATGTTAAGTATCTTACTTGTATTATGGTCTTCTGTTTTTAGGAACCCATGACCAACACGGTGTCCTAAGAAAGATATTTCGCTAAAACCAATACATGCTTTCGATGGTTTCGCTGTCAGGTTATGCTCGCGTAAGATAGACAATAGTTCATTTATACCATTATAGTGATCGTTCCAAGTATCACTGAAAAGACAGATGTCATCAAGATACGCAATGACATCTGAGCGATGAGATAGGATTCGACGCATCACGCGTACAAATGTTGCAGGGGCGTTCATAAGACCGAAAGGCATGAAATTCCATTGGAATAGACCCCTAGGCGTCGAAAAAGCAGTAAACGGTTTGGCGTGTTCGGATAGTGGAACTTGCCAATATCCCTTAGACAAATCGAGTTTAGTAAAGAAGTGAGAATTCGATAGTCTCGTAAGTAGCTCTTCTAGTAAAGGCATAGGTTCAGCATCGAATTTAGTCACTTGATTCAATTTGCGATAATCCACGCAAAGACGTATGTTATTGTCTTTTTTCCGTACTATAACCATCGGCGAAGAATATGCTGATGTGGATGGTTCAATAATTTTTAACTCTATCATCTCATCTAACTCTTTCTCTACCTGTGCTTGAAAATGTATCGGGATAGGATACGGTCTGACTCTTATAGGACTATGGTCAGTAAGAATAATGTCATGTTGAATGACATCAGTTTGACCAGGAATGTCAGTAAGGACATCCTGAAATTGTTCTAACAAAGTAGAAACTTGTTTCTGCTCTCCTGGAGATAATTCTGGAGAAATTGCAACATCTTTCCATGATTCATTAGAGTGAAGAGGAATCATTGGAAAAGGTAAATTTACATCCGAGAAACTCGTTTCCTCATCCTGTATTACTGACAGAGATGAGTACTGTCCATGTTGGACTGGAAAATCGTCCGTTGCCTGGAAAACAGGTTGTAAATAATCAGGACGTTCATGGAATTCCGTGAGCATGTTGATGTGGAAGGTTTTACGCTTCCCGTCAATATCGACGATATAGTCAACATCGGAAACTTTTGATATTATATCGTACGGACCTTTCCAAGAAATGAGAAGTCTATTTTCCCTACAAGGTAGCAAGACAAATGCTTTGTCACCTGGACAAAGTTGACGCAAACATCTCTTTTTATTGGCAAATTCCCTTGCCTTCTGTTTCGCAAATTCAGAAGAAGCAGTTGCCAATTTGCATGCTTCAATAATCTTGTGTCTAAGTGCGATGACATATTCATAAGAGGATTTTGTGTCATCGACAATATTATCAGCAGTTATAAGATCATGAAGTAAGGACATAGGACCTCGCGGTTTCGCGCCAAAGACAAGTTCAAAGGGAGAAAATCCTGTATGTTCGTTGGCGACCTCTCTATATGCAAAGAGAGCCGCGGGTAAAACCCTATCCCAATCCTGAGGATGATCTTCTGTTATCTTACCTAGTAGGTTTTTCAGAGTTCTATTCAAACGTTCCACCATCCCATTGGACATAGGATGAAAAATACTACTCAGCGATCTCTCTATCTTCAGTGTCGACATTACTTGAGACATGGTATCCGATATGAGTTGGGTACCATGGTCGGATAATATTTCTGCTGGAAACCCCAGACGAGAAAATATTAACCAAAGAGCATCTGCGACATCAGCAGTAGTTATGCTCTTTAGAGGAACAGCCTCCGGCCAACGTGTGCACATATCAACACACGTCAAAATAAATTGGTGTCCTCTAGCAGACTTTATCTTAAATGGACCAATGATGTCTATCGCCATTTTTTGAAATGGCCGAATGGGAATGTCTGCAGCCTGAATAGGTGCATCATGGCGTGGACCTCTGGATTTAATCTCTTGACATACTTTACAAGATCGACAATAGATTCGTATGTCCTTATTCACAGCAGGCCAAAAGAAAGATTGAAGAATTCTAGCTTTAGTACGGGAAAAACCCATATGTCCAGCACAATGCGAATCATGAGCGTGCTGTAAGATTTTAACTCTCATATTTTTAGGCACAAGGATTTGAGAATGAATGGACTTAGCGGAGTCTTGTACCATACGTACAAGTACGCCATTCTTCATCGTAATCCAAGATTTACGATTTGTATCCTTATTCGGATCACCTTTTTTTGCCAGAGTAAAGAATTTCTTTAGAGTAGGATCATCTTCCTGCTGTTTGATAAAGGAATCGTGGGAAATCTCCAAGGGATCATCTTGGATCTGCGCATCATTATCTTCAGAATGTGAAGATTGTGGCATATTAAGAGCTTGAGCCCTAGTGATTACTGCATTAGCGATTGCATATTAACATTTTCCCAATTAGAAATTTGCTGTGGAGTGCATTCTTTCACCCCGTGAATGCGACCGATGATAAGATCAGCGATCGGATTCGGCAAGAGACATGCTTGCACCTCTCCTGTAAAGAAAGGCGTAGCAATATTGATAATGGCAGTGGAGTACTTCTCCAATGTGCCACCAAATGTTACACATTTGACTATATTGCCTGTAGCTCGAGAAGGATTTACGAGTGATTGCCTCACTCCAATGGTAGTGCACCCCGAATCGAAAAGAATTGATACCGGAGTACCATCTATTAGGCCCCTATTAAAGACAAGAGCACCCCTTCCATTATGCGCAATTGACGCATGGAGAGCGGGAAGCGGGTGACCGCAGCTTAAAGTAGACACTGTGGTTGGATCGAATAATGTTTTGCATTGCGAACACTCAGATGCTCTAGCAAAATCGAAAGCGGAATTTGCTACACTGTTGGAGTCTTTTTTATCATTATTCTGATTATCGGTGTCGTGGAACTCCTGTTGTGCAGAGTTAGCCTGGTAATAAGATTTACCATGTCTTTTGTGTTGTGATCTACCTCGGTTATAATTGTCTCTATAATATATTATTGCCTCTGTTATAACCCCTATTTGGGTTTGAATCATAATATTCATGATCATAATCATCACGCTCGTTATATTGAGTATCCCTGTAATATTGTTTCTGTTGTCTCCATGAAGCACTTGGGTAGTTCCTATAGCTACTCCCTTTCCGAGAATTTCTAACATTATGGGTACCCCTCGCGTGTCGAGGACTATCAGCTCGATTCCAGTTCTTCGAAGAAGAACCCTGATTTGAGTGGTTATCTTGGTTTTGATACTTATTCCAATTAACCTTTTTATCAAATTTATTTTTAGCTCCTTGGAATTTGTGTGAGTAATTCTGATTATATTCTGTTGCCGAAGCAACTGGCATACTCTCTTTAATGTTAGAGTTACTAAGAATCATGTCAGGGTGTGCCGTGGCATACTGGTCACAATATTCTTCCATTTGCTTTATTGTACCAGGTTTACGCTCATGTAAGAACTCTAGGAATGATTTATTTACAGAAGACATGACCTTGTCTCTTAGCAATAAATCCGTAAGACCATCAAATGTTTTCTCTGTTTTGGATAATTCAATCCATCGTGAAAGTGTAATTCGTGCTTTTGAGATGAAATCTGAGAATTCTACACCTACCTCAGGTCTCATTGTTTTAAACAAAAGACGATAACCTTCTTCAGACAGCTGATATCTCTTTATCAAAGCTGCCCTAACAGCATCATAATTATCTTTGTCGGCCTCTTCAACAAAATATAACTTACTCAGAGACTCCCCTTTTAGATTTTCAGACAACTGATTCACATACTGTGATTTGTCAACATTATGAGATCGACAAGCCCGTTCAAATCTAGAAAGCCAAAATGTTATGTCATCACTGGTAGGGTTAACGCTGGTACCTTGACCTTGTACACAAAGGGTTTACCATTACCACCAGATGCCTGATTAACATTACTCATACATGTCAATTTTAATTTCTCTAATTCAAACTCATTCTTATTGCTTTTCTCTCTTCAGCTTCTCTATCTATTTTTTTTTGTTCTGCAGCAGCAGCAGCTTCTAATTTTTTCTGTTCTGCAGCAGCTTCTAATTTCTTCTGTTCTGCAGCAACTTCTAGTTTTTTCTGTTCTGCATCAGCTTCTAATTTCTTCTGTTCTGCCTCAAATCTCCTTTCCTCCATTTGCATCTGCAATTTCTTAAGTTCAGCAGCAGTATCAGCTTCTTTTTCTAATCTTTTTTCTTCAGCCAGAGCTTTTTTTTCTTCAGCAGCAGCTTTTTTTTCTTCAGCAGCAGCTTCTCTTTCTAATCTTTTTTCTTCAGCCAAAGCTTTTTTTTTCTTCTATTTGAAGTTTTCTCTCCTCAGCCGCAGCTTTTTTTTCCTCAGCAGCAGCTTTTCTTTCTTCAACAGCAGCAGCAGTTTTTTTTCTCTTCTGCAGCTAATGCTTTGTCATATTGAGCAACAGCCCATTGTTCTAAGTCTTTTCCAGTCTTATCAAGAGATTTTCCTTGTGCAATGAAATAATCTAATGTAGACATATTGTCTTCTTAAATCAGAAACCTGAAAAAGTAAATAAATTACCCTCTTTCACGTTAATGAGAGACAAGTCTATACCATAGACTTAGTCTTAGTCCAAACTTGTATGGTTTATAATAACCAATGATAACTTGAGTACCTATGGACACAATAACTGTATCTCAAATACTGTGGGAGACAAGCCTTACAAAGGTCTTGTATACCTCAATGTAATCAAAGATCACTTGAGTACCTGTGGAAAAAATATTTCCCTTTACCAATCACTTTGGGAGACAAGCCTTACAAAGGTCTTGTACATTTTGTTTTATAACAATAACAATCATAAAGTACTGATCTGTACTATACTATCACTGTGTACCACTATATGTTTATGTCAACTAAAGACATTACAAAGGACAAACACGAAAAGACAATATGAACACATTTGCAGAGATCAAATTAAATTAAATAGGAGAAATGAAAAAAATGATCACAGAAACCGTGATGATAACTGCCATAAGATAACAAGACAAATAACGCCACAGTGTATAAACATAAGGGTGTAAAAAACTGAAATGAAAGAAAAGATGAGACCTACAATTATACAAACAAATCAAACAAAACTAAGGAACACAAAATTATTACCAAAAACAACGAAGAAAAGAACACCTCATCACAACTAACAGAAATAGCAGCAAATTGTTGCTAACAAATTTCCAATTAAGAAAATGTGTACCTATAGAATACTAGTCCAGACCAATGTCACTCGGCATACCTTGTACTAGTCACACAGAACATAAACTAATTTAATACATAACAAATAACATGTAAGCATAAATAGCATATAGCATACAACATAATTTATGTCATGAATGGAATGTGTTGCAGGTATAGTGTTGTAAAGCAGGCACAGTTTATTTTAATACTAATAACTTGCCACTTTATTGAGTAATAGATTTAATTCTAAACTATTACACTGTCAATTTTTCTCTGTTGAGCATATGAAGATCCAACGATGAACTATGCACTTTATGTTCAACAACACTGTGATTCTTCTGTACGTTGAGAAATGTCAACAATACTGCTCCAGATATTTTCTACACTTGATACCACTGTCCTGTGTAATACTGTCTGTACAGCGAAAAACTGTCAACAAGCGCTGACCTAGATACAGCATCCTATCGGTAATACAGGTCAAGCTGACATCGACTGTATAGCTGTCCTACTGGTGTTGATGTGTTCAAACAAATGTTCTTTCAGCTGTAAACTGTGATTCTCAACACAAAACTGCGTAAGCTGGACCCAGGAATCTGGCTCGCCACTGTAAAGTTTCTTTTCTTCTTTCCACTCTGTAAAGTATCAGTCGGTATGCTCTGTAAGGAAGAGTGGTGTGTTGTTGAGATCAGGCATGCTCCAGTCTACCCAGCTGTAAATGGGTAACTCACCCTAGTCCTGAGTTAGGGAAGGCAAAGGCTCCAGGGGAAGCAGGCCCTAAACTTGGTCACTCCAACCGACGCAGGATGGTGTATGTATGAAGTAGAAGTGTAGAGTGTGATTACCGCGAATGGTGTACTGTTCGTGTGCTGACCAATATAACCACTCATACACTTGTGTCTACAAGGCACCAATGCAGACTGCTGGAATCTTTGTTTACTCAATTTATTCAGACGTACACACTGGGACATACGAGTACATCATGGTATGTTGACATATCAATTTGTAGGTATACATAACAGATCTGAAGTCATGACACATTCAGAAATAATGGGCAGTACATCAAAAGTTCAATGTCATGATATATTATGGCCGCATCCCCCTATCTGACTAAACGCGTCAGTGAAGGCAGATCGGTAAATACCTAAAGTTATTTGACGTCCATAGTTTGTAGTATATATTATGAAACCACGAAAGAGGGGGCTTCTAGCAAGATTGAGATCTCCCTGTCACTGTCCGATAATAGGATAAATAATCTGTTCTCTTGGCAGTGATCAAAACATATGATGACCGAAATCTAACATGGCCGCCTCCCTGAGTTGTCGTTCACTCATCCATAGGAAGGAGAATATAAGCCAGAGTTAATTTATAATGGGTATATAAATGATTTCATAAATGTTCCCATACAGCTCTACGATGATCAGGTTAATTCACGTAGCCATAACCGCTGTAGGAAAGTCTGTCATCTTTGTCGATACAAAACACGACCCTAGCGATACGAAGCACAATGTTCCATCTATGTCGAATCGACATGAGATCATCAAAATAGGGTCTGGCAATACATGGAGTCCGAATTATACATTGTACCGTACCTTAGGAGAGTCTCTAACATAAACTATAGTAGAGATACCATCTCCTTTAGAAGAAAACCACTCCATGAATCGTATTTCCTTAAGAATCTACCAGCCCTTTGAAAAATGCGTACCCGCCATTATCACGGTACATCGGAACTCATCACGACTTGTCAAGACAACTCATACTTCCGCTAGACCGGAATAATAAGAATCTAGTCCCGCCTACCCATCCAAAATATACAATATAGGACTGATTCTACTTGTACTAATAATATGTAATACATATGAATTCAGGCCATAAACATAATAAGCAAATTAATATATTTTCTGGCCCTAAAAAATAAGTACAAACGTAAGAGCAATCCATGCGCCGGATCAATATCAAGAACGATTACTCCTATAATCAAAAGTGTGAATCAACCATGGATTCTCTCGCTTTTACCATAGACAGCATTTTCATACACAAATGAATGAATGTCTATATTAAATAGCCATATCGATTTTTGTAATATGTGCGTCAAAATATGCACGCAACAGTTAGCTGACTAAAATTCACTTTACTTGTTAACTATATATAAGATAGGAAGCGATTTTTTTCTTTGAAATGAAGGTAAGATTCGGTAAAATATTTAGTTTTAATTTTCTACTGTTATTTTGATGGGATTGTAGGGAGCAGATTGTACAGCAGAAAGAAAAGTTATAAATAGGCTAGGCTTGTTCCAGATTCTAGATACAGACGTCCCCCCATTTTATGCTGTTTTAGTAGCGCTTTTTCGATATAACGCTGTTTCTTTTGTATGCCATTTCCCTGTTGTATGCTTAAAATTTCGATCTTTTGCTGTCTGCAAAATTATGTGTAAAGCAGGAATATAACTTTCAAGTTCATATTGCGTGGTGAGATAGCCAAGAAGCATTGTTATTACCAGCATAATGAAGCATGACCCCAAAATTAAGTGGAGTTTTATGGTGTTTCGTAACATATAACAAGATCTTAATTGCTACTAGGTGCTTCTTGAATAGAAAAGATGACAAAGCAAGTAGTCGTGCCTTATACATCTTGAGATAGAACAACCCAGAAAACCTTCTACTAACCAGTTGTTAGAACAACCCAGAAAACCTTCTACTAACCAGTTGTTAGAACAACCCAGAAAACCTTCTACTAACCAGTTGTTAGAACAACCCACAAAACCTTCTACTAACCAGTTGTTAGAACAACCCAGAAAACCTTCTACTAACCAGTTGTCTGATGATTAAGACATTCCGTTGTGACAACTGTAGTCACAAGCTACGCCAGAAGGATCAATTAAAGTCCTATATTGTATGTATAATTTAATGTAAGTGTAATTAAAAAATATTTTTAACTATTTAGTTTTTATTTTGTATCACTTTAAAATAGTTTTTATACACCTTTCTGGACCATGGGTACGAATTAATTTGTTTTTTTTTTAAATATTATTAATTCTTATAAGAAATCAATTATAGGCGAAATAGGCGATCGTTGTGGGATCTCCTATGTTGAAGGCAGGAAGTCTCTGACGAAGAGGAATTAGGCGTTAGAGACTTTACCGTACTAGATCAAGCTGTTTCATGAGGTGACCAGTACCCTTCCTCGCTGCTTCTGCCTTTCCTAACTCAAGAGCAGAGTCAGGTACCCATTTACAGCTGGGTATACTGGAGCATGACGCAGGCTCCGTGAAACAATGTAAAACAGATCAAACTGAACGACTAGCAAGGATGGACGTATAAGAGAATACATCCGGTGTGTGTACAACCAGCGCGCTTCATGAACAATTAGCATTCATACACTTCGACTTTTGTCGACGGAGACTGAGCACCTGGAGATTTACCTGGGGGTGCAGTGACGTAGATTCTGATTACCAATAACTACGTCAAACAGATACACAAATGTCACTACAAATCTTCATATTTCATCGCTTTAATTTGTCTTTCCTTGTTCCTTATTTATGTTATATTGTAACTATATACCAGAACTAAGGGTCTTATATATTTGGACATGCGTCCTAATATAACCGATTAGGTTGAACGGAACGCGCCTCGCCAAAACGAGGCAAAACTTTATTTTAAAAAAAATAAAAATTTTATATTGTGACCTGGAGGAAAGGTAATTTATGACAACGTTCATGTATTTTTAGCTACTGTTTCCAGATGGAACCGATACTCAAGCATGCACATTACTAATTTGTTGTTTCATTCGTCGGTTTTATGGCTGTTAAGCATTACATTTTCTTGTATACTTTTTCACGGTTCAGATTATTTACACACTCTGAACTCCCTTTACTGTCTCTCCCTTTTTTGAAAATAAATTAAGGCAACACCAGTAAAGTGTTCTACCTTTTTTAATGTCATTGAACAGTGTAGGTAAAGTATAATATCATCATAATCAACATCATTATCATCATAATCAACATCATCATCGTCAACATCATCATCATCACCATCATTATCATTATCACCATCATTAGCATCATCAACATCATCATCATCAACATCATCATCAACATCATCAACATCATCATCAACATCATCATCAACATCATCATCAACATCATCATCATCATCAACATCATCATCACCCTCCAGCTCCCGAAGGAACAAAGAACTTATACCAAGTCTTCCTGCCACGTGCGTCACCGCGAGGTCTTCCAATGTTTTCCCTGTTCCCTTCATGTCTCTCCAGTTCTCTTCTCCATGTGTTCTTTGAGCTCCGTCTACCTCTCTTACCCTGGGGATGTCAAAGCAAGGACTGCCTTGTGTTTCTATCTGCACATTTCCTCAGTGTGTGTCATATCCATCGACAGCATCTTCATCTCATCTCTGATTCTACTGTCACTTTTCATTATTTTATGACCCTTGTAAAAGTTTCCCCTGTCCCAGTAATATAAAGAGATACACAGATATGCGCATAATTTATTGGTTCAATCATCTGTTTATACTACAACCAGCGCATCCAGTAATAAGATTCTCCTATGCCATAATATAGAGATGAAAGTCGCGAGAATGCTCGCTGGACACGCTCCTTGCTGAAATGGCTGGAGCATGCAGGATATTACGTAACTGCCCGACATTTACTTAGGCCAAAGGTCGGCAAGTAGTCAATCCCGGTCTGCCGGTAGATCGCAGTGGATGATTTAGTACATATTTATGCGCCTGCGGGGAAAAAAAATAAGAAAGACTTTTTAAAGTAGGGAATTTCGGACTAGACCTCTCCTGTCGGCATTTAACATCGCGGTATACCCCGGGATCAAATATACTTTTTCCGCACTCACAATTAAAAGTCTCGAGCTGGCTAATAAAATATATTTTTGAACTGCTTGAGATAGGAATGCGATCTTCTCGTTGTAAGGTTCATCACCCCCCTTTTTTTCCCCGCTTAAATTCATATATATATATATATATATATATATATATATATATATATATATATATATATATATATATATATATATATATATATATATATATATATATATATATATATATATATGAATGGTGCAGCCACAATCCTATATGGCAGTGAGACTTGGACAACCTATGCTAAGCAATAAAGAAGGCTCAACACCTTCCATCTACGGTGCTACGCCACATCCTTGGCATTTCTTGGAAAGATAAAGTGACAAATGTCGAGGTGTTGTCACGTACTGGACTTCAAAGCATGTATACACTGCTTAGACAGCGAAGACTACGCTGGCTTGGCCATGTCCGCCGCATGGAAGATGGTCGCATCCCAAAAGATATCTTCAATGGCCAACTAGCACGTGGCAGAAGAACAGTTGGGCGACGGCAGCTGACGTTCAAAAATGTGTGCAAGAGAGGCATGAGGGCACTGGGCATAAATGCAGCCACGTGGGAGGATGAAGCTGCCGATCGCTCCAAGTGGCGATGCTATCTACGGCGCCACCTCAGATTGAGCGAAATGAAACTCACACCAGGAAAATAAGCAGCTGAGGGCTGTCACCTCAGGGGCGCATTCCCATAGTCAGTTATTACTGAAGGGGCTATTATTATTATTATATATAAGGCAAACACTATTCTGTTTCAATTCAAACACCATAGGGGCCGAAATCAAGGGACAGGGAAATAACATAATGCAAGAAATCAAGGGTAATAATCTAAATGATAAAAACAGTTATT